>JAQGDQ010000634.1:0-122083 GCA_030141605.1 Tubiluchus corallicola
TCACAAATCCAGTCAGTCAGTTTTCTTATTTCGGCTAATAGACCAGACTATTCATTTTCCAAAATGGATGGAAGGGTACCGATGACATAATTTGGCCATTTCCTGTGTTCCAAGGTCACTAATCATACTACCAAATGAAAGCCCACATATAAGTTTCTATTCGTCCCAAGTGTCAATATAAACGTTTTGGAGTTATCAGCCTCCAAAGTAAAGGACCACTTCGTGACCTTTTAGTGTTCCGGGACAGCGGACCAAAATGCAAAATTTTTTAGAAATGTCCAAAACGCTGTTAGAATGACCTAAAAAGTCATTCCTGAAAGTTTGGTAGCGGTATCCAGTCAGTCCCCATTTCATCCAAATTTGGCCTTAACAGATCGGACTATCAGGTCTGTTTATGTTTAGGTATGGTTCAATATTGATTACTGATGAAAAGATTTCTGCTGGAACAGTTTTCACTGTAAGTTGCTGTATACAAGTAATATTTTGTAATTATGATTGATAAATAATTAATTAAGTAAGATATAATGAGACATGGATGGATAACAAGAAACGATAATGAGTGAGAATCTTTTTGCATAATTGCATTAATTATAAAACAAAGAATGGGTACAAAAAGGACTTTAGCGGACCTTTTTTCTGTGATAAGTGCCTGTTTAGTTTATAGTGGCAGAACTGGATGTGATAGTGATTTGGAGATGAGTGATCAGTTAGCAATGGTTCTTTCAGTATTTAAGCAATAAGCCAGTTTCGTTGTGCGCACACGTAGTTGTGGGTAATGCAAAACATTAGTTCAGTACTTTCAGTTGTTTTATGTGGATTGTACTTAATTATGCATTAATCTATTTGTACAGTGATTTACTAGCAGGATCTTGCTTGGAAACAAGAAAAAAGAACTAGATAAGGTCTTAGCTAGCTGCTAAAACGGTTCTTATTACAATAGCTTAGGCTACGAGGTGTTGTCAAGTGTACATAAATGTGTTGTCTGGTGCATTTAACCTTTGACATTTCCACGATCATCATCAATCTGTGGAACTGTAAAAAGGCTTATAGGTGACAAGTGCAAATCTTTCTGTTTCCAAAATGCTTGAGGAAGAATAAAATTAAATTGTCTGTATCAGTTATCAAGCTGTTGACTAGGTCACCAAAGTCAATTTAAAAACTAAAATAAGTATTAATAAGTATGCTTTGCTTTTATTTTAGGTATTTTTTGCAGTTATGATTGGTTCGTTCTCATTAGGAAATGCAGCGCCACATTTAAGTACGATTGCTACTACTAAAGGCTCCGCAGCAGCTGTCTACAACATTATTGACAGGGTAATTGTCTAGTGAAAAATTCACTGAGAAATAGTCAAAATATAATGCCAGAAACAGAGTTGACAAATAAATGATTTCATTCAAAACTTGTATATGTATTAATTATTTTACATTTATCAAGTATGACTGGTTGAGTGATCGACTTATTTCATCTTGTGCAGAATAAAGAACAATGCTTTAATGCTGCGTTAGAAGTGTTTCTATAAAGTAGCAAGCCAGCATGAAGCAATTTCATTTACTTTTGGCCCTATGACATTTTGCTGTCTTAGATAAGTTTGGTAGTTATCGTTTTGAATTAGTGCAACGTTTATAATTTTTAGGAGCCAGCTATAGACGCTTACGGTAGCATTGGGAAAATTCCAAGACGTTCTACAGGAAGAATAGTGTTTCAGAATGTGGGCTTTAACTACCCAACAAGACCTGATGTACCAGTACGTTTTTTAATATCAATTTTATAAGTTTTTGATATGACGTATCATTTTGATGCGATACATACAGTTCTAAATAGCATACATTTTTGTTGCTTTATAAAAAATATGGTTTTTGCTTGTATTATTTTATAATGACAACTTTGTTGTATATTTTTAGGTTCTACAGAACTTTAATTTGTTGGTCAAACCCGGACAAACTGTTGCATTAGTTGGTGCAAGTGGCTCAGGCAAATCAACTGTGATAAACTTGTTGCTCAGGTTTTATGATGCAACAGGAGGCCAGGTTTGTGTCATAGATCATAGAGATTGAATTTTGAATCAACTTACTTTGCAAGTAAACATAGTGTTATTTCTGCTTTGTAATGGCAAACAGGAGAATCCCAAAATAACACGCTTTTACTGTTTTTAGATCTACATTGATGAGGAAGAAGTTCAAGGTCTCAATTTACTGTGGCTAAGAAATGAAATTGGAGTGGTGAGTCAGGAGCCAGTGCTATTTGGTTGCAGTATTGCAGAGAACATCCTATACGGCCGACAGGATATCACTGATGCAGAAATGAAAGAAGCAGCAAAAGCTGCTAATGCACATGATTTCATTTCACAGCTTCCCAAGGTTAGTAATGAACTAACTGTATGTTATTCTTTCGTTGTTATTTTAAGTGCAGGTTTTGTTTAGCCTGCACTCGATTTAACATAATAATGCCTGAATACAAAATGACATAGGACAAGGCATTTGCAATGATGTTTACATTTTCTTTAATTCTGAATCTTAGTAAATGAACTATTTTTAGGGTTATGACACCTTGGTTGGTGAAAGAGGTGCCCAGCTGTCTGGCGGTCAGAAGCAGAGGGTAGCACTTGCACGTGCATTAGTACGAAACCCTCGAATACTGTTGCTAGATGAAGCAACTTCTGCTCTTGACGCAACTAGTGAGAAAATAGTCCAGGAAGCTTTAGATAAGGTTTGACATTGTCTTCTGTGCACAATTGTGTAATACTTTAGTAGTGTTAGTAGTAAAAGTAAAACAATGACAAAAACTTATAGAGCATTTCGCTTAGCTGTGTGTGTATTGCTCTGTTCATGTCCGTACAATTAGTGCATAGTCATCATTAACTTTTAGTTTTATTGACCAGGCTAGAGAAGGTCGTACCACCATAGTTGTTGCTCATCGGTTGTCAACCATTCAGGCTGCTGACCAAATAGTCACCATTGAAGAAGGGCGAGTCGTAGAACAGGGAACCCACAAAGAACTCATGGAAAAGCATGGTGTATACCGCGAACTGGTGACACTGCAAACTATGGAAGGAATGGACGAAAACATGTCTTCTTATCTAGGTACGATTTTACTGTGTTGGCGACAGCTGTTTATTTAAAGGAAAACCGGATGATTGATTAGACTCAGTCTCATTTTAATTTATTGTCCAAACTATACATTTTCCTACCTATAAAAGTTAGCAGTTGTGTCTAATATTTGAATAATTACCTTGAAAAGTTAATTAACACAACCGAACACAGCTATCACTTACATCACAAACTAACCACAGATTGTGCAATGGTAGGCATCTTCCCTGCATGTCAAGCACGTTTGTGCAAACGAAGATTGCTATAGAACGCTGATGTGATGTCACGAAAATGAGCTCTATGTCACACTGACATGATAGAAGAACACTGCAATTCATGATCATGCTTATCATGGTACTGCACCTATTTGTCAGCCACATGAATGTGACAAAAAGGAGCTATTCCCAGTCTTAGTGGATTCGCCGAGCCGCGCGTAGGTTTGAAAGTTTAACAAAATTTAACTGTCCGAGGTAATTATTATTTAATCCAAGCTTTGATTTAAAAAAACTTATGATTTTCATAGAGCATACTTTATTTTGAACTAATGTCTACACCATAGGTTCCCAACCTCTGGGTCACGGCCCAGTTGGGGTCACAAAGCTATTTTTAAAAAATCCTGTTTCCATGAAAAGCATGTAAGTAGGTGTTGTTTTTTCAGTCTCTCATTACATCAGTTTGTTCTAGAAAGTGAAACTTTGTTTTCCCTCTCTAAAGGTGGTATATCAGTGCTTGAATTACCGGGAAAATGCAAATGCGCGTTGTTTCATGCTGTACACTTGTGTACAGTGTACACCGCCCATCGGACATGATTGTTGACCTATTGCACTGCAAAACTGGTCACTGAGAAACAGGCACAACCATCACATTAATTAATTAATGAAACAGTCACTCATTGTTCAATCAATAATTTGTTGAATTGTAAGTTAAAATTAATAAATGCAAACGATAATGGTGTTTAATAGTATAACATGTGATTATGTTCTTCGTGGAGTCACGCTATGATGCAGGGTTCTGGAAAAGGGTCGCCATCAACAAAAGGTTGGGAACTGCTGGTCAACACAATCGTCCAGTTTTCCTTTTAGTGGAATCGTGATACTTGTAGTATTTTTGTTTTTTGTTTGTTAGCTGTATACCAGCATTGTGACAATGTATCTCAAAACTAGCTAAAAAGTTTAAAAAGTGGAGCAAATGTGTAAAAATCTTTGCAGAGTGTGGTTTATGCTGCGCCAAATTGTATAAGAAAGGGAGATGTGAATAGGTTAGTGATTTCAGTATGCGCTCATCTGCAATATTGAACAATGCTTGGCTCTCTAGTCTTTAAAATGAAGGGTAATTTCTAGAAAGCTAATTGTGCACAGTTTTATTTATCATACTGCTTTTCCACATGGAAGAATGTATAAACAGTCAAATGTGGCTAGGATATACCTCTGCTGATTCTGTGTCTCAGTTTAGTTGCTCCCACAAGTAATCATTAATAGGCTTTCCATTAAGTGCTGGCTAATGTAAGATGATAAATGTGACTTGATTTTGGTGGAAATGGTGTCTTGTTAAGCTTACTTTATAGTACTTCTGCAGTATTGATTTAGTATTCATGTAAACTGCCTTTGTTTTTTGTATACACTTCAATATTTATTTACTTTTGTGACCAAGCATTTATCATTCTAAAAAATATGGTATAATTTTCTAGATTGATAAATTGTTGTTAAATGAACTGGTCATATTTCTGAGCTTGCGATTGGTGACTTTATTTGAGATGAACTATGCTTATTAGAACTCTCCAAAGTTTCAAATTTGCTTGCATATTGGTTACAGAGAAAAAGACTCGTGCAAAGTCGCTTACAAGAATGGAATCCGAAGCACCTCTCACTCGTTCTCCGTCCAGAGAAAAGTCAAAGGACCAGCAAAAATTAGACAAAGAAGAAGTGAGTGTTTGTAATGGGGTAGTAATTAGTCACATGAAGTTGCATTAGTGCAATAAGGGAATCACACATTATCAGCCACTTGAAAACAATTGGAAAAATGTGTAGAAGATATTCCGTCGATAGTCAGTCGAGGTTTTTCGCAAACTTCTACGTTTATGCTGATTAAGGATCACCTGATTTCGATTAGTGAGTAAAAATGTTGAGAAACTAGTTAAATGGAGGACCACAAAACTCAACCAGAGACTGCTCAGTTTTTGATTGTTTTTGGATGTTTACAGAGCCAGATTTTCCTACTGGCTAGTATAGTGCCCTGCAAGCTTGAGGGACCTTACTAAAAGATTTTCAAACATAATTTTTTTTGAAAAATGAGTATAATATACTGCATTGCTAAATAATTCATTTAAATAAAATTTCATCTTTAAAACAAAGGCAGCCTGGAAGTCTAAAAACCCAATTTTAAAAAAGTGGCCCCATTTGTGGCCCCTTATTTCAAATTAAAGGGCCCCTGTTTGAGGCCTTTTATATGAGATAAAGGGCTCTTGTCTGGGAGCCTTCACCATCAGGGCCCTTAAAGTTCATTATTTGGCCCTGAATGTTTATAATAGTCGTATAATTTTGCTTGGCTAAGCTAACATAGAGATGATATCAACTGATGTGCAGTAATAGTTACTAGCATTTTAGTAGGTTATTTACTACCCAATTTACATGTACAGTACTCTTAAGCAGAAGTTACCAAATTTAAAATTTGTGAACTTGTGTTTTAGTGTATTAGCAATTCATAATCGATAATAGATAGTGAAACTGGATTAATAATTTCATGTCAGATCAGGATTGTTTAAAATAATTGGGATCATATCGAGTTTTTGTGTGATGTGAACATTCGTGATTGCTGGTGCTCATTTAGAAGAAACGCTTAGTTTTTTCTTTTACCTTATTTTATTAATGATAATTTATTATTGTCTAGGCAAAAAGTCTTGAGGAGGCAACATTTACTCAAATGCTAAAAGCCAATGCACCAGAGTGGCCCTATATAGTTGTTGGTAGCATATCTTCAGCAGGTGTTGGCTGTGCCATGCCAGTCTTTGCAGTGTTTTATAGCGAGATCTTCAAGGTACAAAATTTATATTTATTTTTTAATACGACCTTTGCAATGTTTTTAGATAAGATACAGGATGTCCCTGTCTGAATGAAACTATCAGCACGTAAACAAAGTGAAAATAACAGCAGCTTCGTTTTTTCCCGTTAAGCACATTTGATTTTAAAGGCTGAGTGAGATGCTACAGGAAAATGATGCGAGCTTCCGCATAGCTTACTATGTAGAAACAAAATAATTACAGGCTGCTTAGCATATTCTGTTATAGCACGTCACAGACAACTCAAGCCTTTAATTTGTTATGTGGTTCATTGCTGCTCAATCATTTAATTCATGTGATTTTTTATCCTTAGCAAAATTTTTAATTTTAACTTATTAATTTTTTTCTATGAGCTTATAATGTTATGCCTTTGGGGATTTAGATTTAATAACTTAATTGTAAATTTTAGTAGAGAATGCAATGATCAGTGTTTCTATTAATCCCTTTTGTGTCGTAGGTCTTTGGTAATACAGATTATGAACAGCTAAGAGTAGATGCCCGATTCTGGAGTCTTATGTTCCTGGTACTTGCATTCACTCAAGGAATTTGTTCTTTTGTGTCGGTAACGTACCTTGTTTGTTGATGTCTAGCCAAGATTCGAATATAAACATTCTTTTAAAATTTGCAATCATGTTTTTGTTTTTATCCACATTTGAATAAGCCTTTATCAGACGAAGAGCATGCTAGAATGGCTTTGATTTTAACCATCAAGTTTTAATTAGTATTATTGTATGAATAGTAAGAGTGTGCGCCAGTGGCAGACAGGCTCACTGGGATACCGGGAAATTTCCCAGTGGGCCCCAAAGTGATGGACCATCACATTAGAAATAACGAAAAAAGGAGAAACTAAAGAAAGAAAAATATTGCATAGATTCTGGGAACATTTAAACAAGGCTTCTTTGATGCTGTAATTTCTTTCGGAAGATAATAGATGTCCTCAGTTCCTTGTTTGATGTAACTTTTTTCATTTTTAAGGATATTTTTTAGTTTTGTTTTCGTTTATGAGATATTAAGCACATTGTAAGAAATATTCCTTCAGTAATTAAAATTTGAGGCATCGGGTAAAAAGCCGAAAATATGTTTATTACATCATGAAATATAGCTGTATATATATATATAGATATATATATAACATAATAGCAACATAAAATCTGCAATGAAATTATGTATTGCAAAAACGAGGAATGGTTTCATTTTTCATTTTATTTTTTTGTTGTTGTCGTTAATGTAGTATTCGCACTTACTGCGCACAGTAGGAATTTAGGACAATTACCACATGGCTTATATACCAGTACCATGTAGAAAACTCCTGCTAAAACAATGTACAGCGTCAAGTCATACAAAAAGTCTGAATGAAGAGTCTGCAACAACCAGTCACCTAGAATCAGAACAGATACTTCAAACTCACTTTGATGTAATTTCTGGATCACATTGCACTTCTAAAAACTCATGTAGGAACTGCCTGCTTTTCTATTTCCATGTCCTGTTTAAGTATTCTTTCTATGCATCTGCATACTCGAATTTATTCTTAGCTTTCAAATATCTTTTGAGCTTGTCGTTCACACAAGTCAGTTGTGAACGTGCATTCAGTAAGTTGAAAATTGTAAAAACTTGATTACGCTCTTCGCTTTCAAATGAGCTACTTGAAACTTTTTTGTTGATGAGCATCGAAAAATGCTTTTTTTCTGAAATTTCTGTGGATTGTTCCTTGTCTTCTGAAAAAATCGACACAATTTTCTAGATTGCTTGTTATCTAGGAGATTTGTACTTTGTAAGTTACTGAATTTTGACTGTTGTAGTGATAAGTGCACACATTAAAAAATGCAGACGTTCCACTTTTATTTATACTTTGAAAACAATTTCAAATTATGTTTCATAAATTACACGGCTTGGTTGTGCTATGATTGAGATATTCATTTTTATTATAAAATTATTAAAGTTTTCTAGTATTTGCATTATGCACTCATTAACATAAATAAATACAACAATATTGAATAGGTGTAACATTTTATTTGCATAAAACCTTTACTTTTGTTTGCTTCCTTTGTTTATGTTTTGGATTTAAGTGGTTCCTTTTGACTGGGGTCTTTTACAAGTTTTCCCGGTAGAAAGTTTAGGCCCAGTCTGCCACTGGTGTGTACCCATAGCAAAATTGATTTTAGCTGTGGAAGATATGACATCAATTTAATAAACATATTTTACGATTGCCAGAGTGAGTGTAAAATCGTAAGATTTGTTACTGAGTTTGTGCTTTTTTTCATCCTGCTAGGTAAATTTTTCTGTAATTTTTTTTACTGTTATCCAATTTGAAATTGGTGGATAGCATTTTATCTTATATTTCATTTCCTAAATTGCTAATTGTTTTATGAGGTAGATGAACCATTAAACTAATTTGTTTAAAAACAGCGGAAAATACTGAAGTGCTTTGTGAATATTTGAGTTTCTGAACTATAAAATGTTCAATCAGTACAATACCAGTGTTAATGAGACACCATCCTTCAGTTAAACGTCTTAACACTCATGTTGATCCTTTATTTAATTAAGGCAAAACAACATTAAATGTTAAACATTAAAATATTTTTTTATTCCAGTTTGCACCAATTTTTCCACTCATTAACCAGACTACTTAATTACTGTAAGTATTTTAATGTGTTAGGCTGTTGTGTTTGGAACATCTGGGGAAAAAATGACAACGAGGCTTCGTCTGCAGACATTTACCAATATTCTCAGGCAAGATATTGGCTGGTTTGATGATCCTAAGCATTCAACTGGTAAACTTACAACTCGGCTTGCCACTGATGCACCAATTATTAAAGGGGTATGAATAGATGACTGTAATTGAAAAGGAGCTTGAAGTTTTTACTCAAGTCATTAAAGCTCATTTTGTCAATTTTGATATGCTTTTGTTTAATTAAAAATTGCAAGTATTAATTGTGGCTGAAAAACTTTTGATTCAGAGTTAATTAGAGTCTGCTTTCTGACACTAGATAAACACGTTTGTAATTTAGGCCCTTTGATTCAGATAGTATATTTAGTTTGAACATTAGTATTTTATAGCAATCTTTTAGCTGAAGTTAAATACCTTTTTTCGCATGCTACGTGAGAGAATTTACAATTTCTTTTCCAAATGATTATTTAATATTGCAGGCTACCGGAATCCGGGTTGCAACTGTTTTGCAAGCGTTTGTCACTATGATTGCTGGAGTGGTCATAGCATTTGCTTTCGGCTGGAAATTGGCACTAGCCATTCTAGCTTCTGTACCTGTGCTAGCCCTTGCTGGATATATGGAGATGAAGGCTGTGATGGGCAATCAGAAAAGAGTCTCGGCTCTGCTAGAAGAAGCTGGAAATGTATGTTGTAATTATACAGCAACAACCAGAAATCTTTACGTTTGGTTGAACATGCTTAATGTTAAAATAAAATTATTTTAAAGTTGTGTCATAAAGTGAATTAACTGATAAGCTTGAAGCTTAGGTGGCTTAGCATTTTGTAGTTCTGTATATTGGTGGTTTCCCCTATCAGTGACTTTATTTTTTTATAATTAAAAACTAGGTGAGTGTTATTGCCACCACTGAGTGTTTTTTATCTGTGAGCAATGTGGATAAGAATACCCTAGTTTTTAAGCAATTTGTTAGGCATGGTGCTTTCTTAGGATAGACTTTTGGTTCAACTCACAAATGCGGAAGCGGAAGACTAGCATTACGAAACTGGGTAGACACTTGGGCTAGAGGCTCAAGCAATAACATTGCAAATGGTGAAACGGTCAAGGACACAGGAAATCAGTCAGTTTGAGTCACAACATTGAATAACTGTAAAACTATAGTAACTAGAGTCACCACCCATGAAACTTACATGGTAGACTCATGCTGTAGTGTTCCGGTACAATAAACTAGCCAAAATAAGCAAGTAATGCATTATTATTTCTGTTACAGTTACCACTCAGAAATATTTTGTTCTTGTAACTTTAATAATCATTTTACGTTTATGTCTAAAAAGAGGCCGTCTATTTAATCTGTATAAAACAAGAAGAATTGTATAGTTTAGATACTAATTTATAACTGTGAAATGCATCCCTATAGATTAGGTTTAACCTGTTAAGTTCCCTTGATGGGCTTCATCCGCTACCTGAATAAACAGTGTATGACGAGAAAGGTGAGGCTGTTGACCAATATGGACATTGAAGTTATACGTGTAGCAGGTCTGTGAAAAGAGGTTACCTTTATTAGGTCAAAACAGCAGTTTGGTCGTGACGTAAATCGTTAATGCAGAAATGTTTTGAGGTTGACCAGTGGTTGCAGTTACGATGGGAACCGACTTTAACAAGTTGTGAAAGCACAAATTAACCATATGGACTAATATAAAATTAATGGCCATTGCTGGGTTTCGAGGTACAGAGGCGACCACAAAGAGGTGAGGTCCTAGTTAATAATCTGACATGGATTCTCCGTGCGACCTGTTTAGCTGAGACGTTAGCTCTACACTGCATGTTTATTTTGACGAATGTATTTATGGATGTACGATATATGGTTAGTGGAAGTCATGTGCATAATATTCAGCTCTAATGGAGACACATGGAATAGGTGTACGCTTTACAGTAGTGGAGAACTCGACAGACACTCCTATCTACGCGCTGACATCCTACAAACATGTTGCTGTTGGAGTTAGAATAAACCTGGGATTGGGAAGCTGGTAGCGTAAGAGGGTAGAAACTAACCCTTTTACTTCAGTGTTGTAGTTTAAACATAATTGCTATGCGAATTGTTTTGCTATACCCCAATAAATGTGTTTTTTCACTAGGTTAAACAAGTCGTAAAATCAGTTTGAATCAACTGCTAAGTTATTAAAAACATCAGTAAAAGATTCTTGAGGGTTTAACAGTAACGATAACCAAAAGACCCAATCCCTGGCTAGGTGTGCCCCCGTAGAGATACCTAGACCACTTCATCACTCTTTGGCACATTATTTTAGGCTAATAAATATTCACATATTAATATTAGGTCTCGCTCAGCCGTGTACGTAAATATTTCCTTAAAATTCATCCAGAGACTCTCCCCACTCATGTGAACGGGTTCAGTGTGAGAACACCCATTTCATAAACATGACACACAGATGACAGATATGGATCTGATCTCATTCAGTCTTGTTCTTTGAGAAAAAAATTCGCTTTTTGTTCCCGTTTGTTATAAAAACTGTTTGATTTACAAGAATAGTTGTAAATTATCCTTTATGATAGGCAAATGCTCACTGCTGCTAAAACTGCTTTTGTTAGTGGTTGTGAATTATTACTGCATTCATACAATTGAAGTTTATTTGTTCTGCAGACAGCAAGTGAAGCTGTTGAGAATATTAGAACAGTTCAAGCATTAACAAGAGAGAGGACTTTTTATGAAACATACTGCAGGCATTTAGAGTACCCAGTTCAGTACGTTCTTATTTCTTATTTGTGTATTTATAAGTTATTGCATATTTTAGAAGCATGGGATACTACTGTAGGCTTTGCAAAAGCTGTTTCTGTATAATTCGTAAACTGTTTATCTCATTTTATCAGATTTGCTTCTATTTTTTTAGTGCAGAAAGCAATCAAAAAACAAATCTCTCTCACTAATCACATCTCTGATTATATTATTATTATACAAGTTTGTATGCATTTTTTGAGTGTTTAATGCGAAACTCATCAGATGTGCAAAGAGAATATTGTACATGTAGGCCTGGTAGCAATGAGCACTAATCAATAACAAACTGAAGTTGTGCACAAAGCACTTGTTTGTTGCTTCTGCCTGCTGTAAAATTCGTCTGCTATTAAATTTAGTAGCTTGTCCAGTTTCACTTAATGGTCTAATTATAAATATACTCTAGGCCCTAAGGGGAGTAGTTGAGTGTTTGTGGTATGTGCTTGAGTATGTGGTAAGCAATGTCAAGCTTGGTCATTAAATGAATGGCTGATCTCCCAGGAAACTACTTTTGGAAAGTTGCATATGCCACACTGCCACCCAGCTATTTCTCTATTAAAAAGAGGATTTATGTGTCATAAAATGTAGCTAAGATGCTGCTGCCTGTTCAATGTTTCATCATGGAAAGATTATCATCATATGTGAAGATATCATTGTCACAACATGATTGTCACAACAATCATTAAACATTGATGTCAAGTGCTGTATAAGAAAAAATGACTTTCTGGACACTTCTTTCGTAACACAATGTATACTACACAATCTCACAGCAAAGTAACTAAAGCAATCTGTTTTCAGGATAATAAATTATAGCAATTGGCCTCATGTTTTGGTTCTAGCTTTTAGTAAAAACAGTACGGCACTACTTGGATTCGTGAAATTTAAAAAACACTGAAGTCAAGCATTTAAATTTTAATATTAGAGAAATGACAGAAATATTCAATACATTTGTAAAAGCAATGGCACAATGTAACAAAAGGTGTAAACTGCACTGCAATAAGGGCAATTTTATTGTTCGACAAGCTCATAATAATTCTTAAGAATATTAACGTAATAATAATAATTATGGAGTCTATGATCATCAGATAACTGGAAATAGTTGAATTGTTTTGTACAGTTACAAAATAATTCTGTATTTTTCTGATGGAAAGTTTCTCTGCACTTTTTTCTTAACAGGGAATCAAAAAAGCAAGCTTTGATATATGCTGTAACGTTTGCCTTTTCTCAAGGAATCATATTTGTAATTTATGGTGGAGCATTCTGGTTTGGCAGCTATCTGGTTGGTGAAGGTGAAATGGAGCCATTCGAAGTTTACAGGTAATAGTTATTGTTTGGTTTTTGCTGCAGGTACAGTCATGTTGAATTTTCTTATACATTCAGTCATCATACATGAGAGGCATCTGAGGCTGAAAAACTATAATTTTTTATTGTATATGTGTTAGTACATCTACTAAGAATACGGAATACATGGGTTTAAGTGCTAGTGAATAATTTTTGTTTTACTTGTAACACACTAAAAGTACTAGGCTTCGGCAGTACCACATTTCAGGCCAGAGCAGCACACATTTCATGCTGTTGATGTTGCATTGTTAGAGATTCCAGTTCGGGTCTTATTAATGTATCTTCTGACAGGCTCCATTACTTTTTTTTTGTAGTTGTTTATTTATTAAAAATGTTTAAAATGACTGCATTTCCAGGAGTGCATAAACATTATTTAGTTTACAGTTCCTAAGTTTTAATATGTTGTACCCAGTCAGAGACTGTTATAGGCAATAGTGTTAAACTAGAAAAACAAATTTACAAAAGTTAATTTTTTTTAAAAAGTGAATAAAAGAGGTAAAATTTGCATGCTTACATAGCGTAAAATTAAAATTGAATTACAAGGTATAACTTCATGAAAGTCGCATCGACAAAGCATATGCACAAAACGTTTAAAAATAACTTTAACATATGTATTTTTACAGTGAGCCTTTTTTACGTCTTTTTTTTTACTGCTGGTAATATATAGACATAATCATTATTTGTAGCTATTTTATCATTTTTGTAAGGGGGCCTCTCATAACTTTAGTTTCTTTTTGAGATCTTTTGAACTCGTTGAAGATTTTATTTCTTGAGGTGCTGAATTCCAGATTATTGAGTTATGACCGTGTTTAGTGTTTGTCTGAATTTGCTTTATGTTAAGAGTTTTCTTGTTTAACTGTTTATCTTTAATAAAAGGTATGTAATTATATTCAAATGGTTTGCTGATAATAGGTATGTATTTATAAATGAACGTAAAGGTATGGTGCTATGTAATGGCTTCTATGGTGGAAATGTTTAGTTTTTTCTGTTTGCCGTGGCTAAATAGCTTTTCTTTATTTCATAGCCAAGTATATTTTAAAGCATAATTTTGCATGAGGTTCAGTTTGATTAGCAGATTTCTTGGTAGATTGATTAGTAGGCAATAGCCGTAAGTTAAATGAGGTAGGGCCATGGTTTAATAATTTAGTTGGTCTTTTTCTTGTTTGAGAAAGGAAATACCTTGTCCCATTTTTTGTACGATGCTATTAACTTGATTGTCCCATTTTAATTTATTATTAATTTCATATCTAACAATTTGGTTTATAACAATAAATAACAAATATCTTCACTCTGATCATATCTCCATTTTCAAGGGATTCTTAAAAAATCAAATAAATTTTATTTTCTACACCGTTGTACATGCACTATATTCATTTCTGTGCTCCATTAATGGCTGATTGATGATGACAGCGACAATGTCAACTGGCATTACTGTCATTTATCTCACACAAGTTGATCGTCATGCACTCATAAAAGTAAAGCTTCGGTATTTAAAGGAGTGGGACTCTTAGAAACTAGAACTCTTTACACACAGTTTACTGAATTAATCTCTGTTCGACCCTGTAGCTATTACTAATTGTTCATGCAGGAAAGATTTTGCAAATTTGGCCAAGTGAAGCAGTAAAATAGATCAGTTCAAAATACTTTGTCAGTACCAAAAACCAAGCAGTCATATCAGGGAACAAGCCCTAATAAGATGACTATATGAAAACATTATGATATAAATTATTGTTACACGTTAGTGATGGTGTATTTTCCTAACTTTTATAATTGTCTTGCTTAGGGTATTTTTTGCTATTGCTTTCTGTGGGATATCAATTGGACAAGCTTCGTCGTTTTTGCCTGACTATAGCAAAGCAAAATTGTCTGCTACTCTGGTGTTTGATCTCATCAATACTGAGCCAGTTATTGACAGCTACTCAGCACAGGGCACTAAAGTGGTAGGAATATTTTCGCTTTTTTTCCAATTTCTGAAAATGTTTAGTTATTGTACTTACTGTTGTAACTAAGGTAATTTTCCTGCATCCAAATGAATATTGTTTTAAAAACTGAATAACACTTTAACCTTAGCTTTTTCCCTCCTTGTGATTTCATTCAGTAATTGACAATCTTAGAGAGTGAGCAGGCATATGTATAACTATGCACACTTGTTTCTTATGCACAAGCTTCTAGAGAGCTTTGATGCTTACTAAAAGACTTGCTCTTTTCACTTGCTGTTGCTTTTTTAGCTATGAAACTTTCTTGATATATTGAGAGAATATTTGCTTGCAGCCTGGCAACATACATATTTAAAAAATTGCACCCTTGTAAGAGTAAAGTGTTCCATTCTTGCCACCCTTGATAATAATTGTGACCTATTGGATAGTTAGCTAGTGCTTAATGCTCAGTTCGTGTGTTGTGTGGGTTGTTTAGATCACGTAGACTTCTTACTCTTGTCTACTGTGGTATACACTCCACAGTTACAGCTTTATAATATATATTACTGCAGTAGTATAAGGATTACGCACTTACTTGTAAAGTTTAAAGCAGCAGCTGGACTGTTAGTTTCAGAAAATTTGTTATGAAATTACTGCTTAGTAAAAAAATGAAAATATATAAAAATTTAGCTGAGATGATATTAGCAATTTCACGTGACTAACATACTTTCCCACTGAAGTTGACAGCACGTATTATAATGATTGTGATTTCTTCAAAGTATAAGATAATGACTGAGTTGTATTGTACATAGGAAAATTTGACTGGTGCTATTCACTTGGAAAAAGTACGCTTCTGCTATCCAACTCGCCCAGATACTACTGTATTGAAGAACATTACTCTGGGTGTTGAACCAGGGCAAACTCTGGACTGTTAGTTTCAGAAAATTTGTTATGAAATTACTGCTTAGTAAAAAAAATGAAAATATATAAAAATTTAGCTGAGATGATATTAGCAATTTCACGTGACTAACATACTTTCCCACTGAAGTTGACAGCACGTATTATAATGATTGTGATTTCTTCAAAGTATAAGATAATGACTGAGTTGTATTGTACATAGGAAAATTTGACTGGTGCTATTCACTTGGAAAAAGTACGCTTCTGCTATCCAACTCGCCCAGATACTACTGTATTGAAGAACATTACTCTGGGTGTTGAACCAGGGCAAACTCTGGCTCTTGTGGGTAGTAGTGGTTGTGGAAAGAGCACAATAACACAGCTGTTGTTGAGATTCTATGATCCCCAGGAGGGCTATCTGGTGTGTAAGAGAGTTATTATAATCTTCCATTTACTAGTGTGAACATAAAACAGTGCGTTTTCATTAAGCATTCATTTTGAAACCATTTACTATAGCTGAAATGATAGTATTCTACTGAAGTTAGCCTTTTATTTTCCACAGTATACAAAAAAATCACATTGTACAAACTGCGGCTTAACACTTTGCTTATGTGTGTTATGGTGAAATTTAAATTTCTAATGTATATACATTCTAATAATATTATTTTTTGCTCAGTTAACCCAGCTCAGCTTAATTCAATTAAGTTTATTTCATGTGACTTTTGCCAATCAAAAAGATTTGTACAGTTTTTTTTGGTGCAGCGACAGAGTTGCGGATGACAGTCTAGTGACTTTGTAGACTTCTTGGCATTTTTTAAATGGAAGTTTATCATTTTGCTTAGTTTAATAGACCTGAATTCATAATGTAATTATTGACAGTCCTTGTGTTTTAATACTACAATATTCAGTTCTGTTCAGCTCAGTTCATTTTAGTTCAGTTCAGTTCCACTCATTTCAGTTATTTTCTGTTCCACTCCATGTAGTTACATTTTCTTCCTTTTAATTAACTTCAGTTCACTTAGGTTCAGCTCACTTCAGTCCAGTTTAATTAACTTTACTTTATTTCATTTCCATTTCTTCAATTCACTTCATTTGAGCTCAGTTTAGTTTACTTCAATAACAAGCATTTCATTTCAGCTCATTTGGGTTTAGTTTGATTCACTTCATTTCGTCCCAGTTCATTTGAATTCAGTTCAACTCTATTTTCTTCTATTCACTTCATTTGAGCTGAATTGAGTTCACCTTGCTGAGCTTTATTCAATTCAGCTTGGCTTCATTTGCTTTATTTCATTCCGTTTTGCTTCATTTCAGTTTAGTTTATTTAAGCTTACTTCCAATGATTGTGCAAATAAATGAAGAACAGTTAGGGCTACAGTCACACAGCAAGTTAGTCAATTAATACCAAGTAGGTCACCTTTGTTGACCAATGCTGTCTTGTTTGCATTTGGATTAGGACTTCCTTTTGGAACACGTAAAAGAGGATGCTTTTATTTTTCTATGTAACAAGGATAATCTCATTGTTGCTGTTTTTAGGAGCCATTTTCATTAACGCATTAAAGTCCAGAGTATATGGAAGACAGCATACTTGCAAAATTATTATATCTACCAGTTAGAACTAACAACAGTGCACCTTGTTTTGGCCCAATGAAACATTTATTAATATTGCCATTATTTCGTGTGTTATATTAGCGGTAATTGTTCTACAGGCTGTCGATGGCTATGATATTCGCTTTGTCAACATTGGTTGGTTGCGGAGTGTCGTAAGCATTGTCAGTCAGGAGCCAGTCTTGTTTGACACAACAATTAGCAAGAACATCAACTACGGAGTCGAGGAAGAGCTGCCATACGAAGACATCGTGAAAGCTGCTAAAATTGCAAACATTCATGAATTCATTATGACACTGCCTGATGTAAGCAAATTTGTCACATATATTATTTATGTGTGTTCATGATATGTACTTATTATATAGGTATTGCAACACAGATAGGCCTCCCCCAGCAAGGTAGAGCACTGACCGCTAATGCATTTTACTGCATTTTAGACCATTTTTGTGGCTGCTACAAGCTATTTCCTCAAGCAAGTTCACTAGTTTAAAACTCATTATGTCATCTTAAATTTGTGCCTTATAATTACACACGAATATATTGGTCAGGGCTCGAATACCTGGATTTGCATCGCACTTCACTTCGTAAATTATTGCCATTGCTCCCCGTTTTAGTCTAGCACGGACTGCTGCACAAAAACGTTTGTGTTTTCACTTCAGATTATGAAAGTATGTATGTATAATAACAGTAAATAAGTTTAATGGATTCATTCATGCATCACAAATTATGCTGAAAAAACTTTATGTATTATACCAAACTGTTTAAATTCACTGTTAAAATCTTTTTATGTAAAGCCACT
Source organism: Tubiluchus corallicola (assembly GCA_030141605.1). Taxonomy (NCBI): domain Eukaryota; kingdom Metazoa; phylum Priapulida; class Priapulimorpha; order Priapulimorphida; family Tubiluchidae; genus Tubiluchus; species Tubiluchus corallicola. The sequence continues at coordinate 18,152 of JAQGDQ010000634.1, forward strand.
TCTATCCAATAGTTGTGTAACTTGATATTAACCACCCCACTGTCTGGAGTAACTTGTAATGAAACAATCTGATTTTGATAATGATTGTCACAATAAATTAATACATTAGCTACAAAGGGCAGACGTGTGTCATTATTTGGAATTTAAATTTCAAAAAGAAAACAAACAATTTTTACCACTGATTAAAAAGCAGAAATTTCGAAAATTAAGCAGAAGTTGTGCTTCATAAATTAAATTTGTGAGTGTAATGGGTGCTTAACTTTACACAACATACAGAAACAAGAAGTTATCAGTTTGCTTCGAAATTTTAGAACAAACGTGGTTTGCATGGGTGTAACTGTGCCAAAACAGCGATCAGGCTAGGCGGCGCTTAAAAAGCAGGTTGCAAAGTAAAGTAAAGTGCAACTGGTCCTGCACTTTCATGATTATCTTTTCTTGCTAGATTATAATCTGTACTTGTACTTCATTCACTCTATGTAATGAAAGTGATCTGTTTACCTTGAAATCATGTTTACCATAAATGTGATAGGATAACATGTACATTGTCTATAGATTAATCCAAGGCATTCGAATAAGTGACTACTCTCTGAATTGAAATGATTGATGAGACCTCGTTTTCCATGTGGATTTTTGCTGTTGCATTTGTGTATATATCCCTCAATATATCAATGTAGATCTTGTTAACACCGAAGTTTGTTAAGGTACCAAGAAAAGCTTCGTGTTCCACCGAGTAGAAGGCCTTTTCAAAGTCTATGTATCCAATATTCAATTTGATTTTATATTCTTTACAATTCGATATCAGATTATTTACTGAGTGGAGATGATCACAGGTAGAATAACCGTGTCTAAAACTAGCTTGCTCCCGGGGTTGGTATCCATCTAGCTGGTTTCCTATTCTGTTTTGCAGTACTCTGGTGAACAGCTTGTAAAGGTAAATTCGTCTAGAATTTCCGAGAATATAGTCATACTGAGATCTTGATCTGCTGTTTGGGTGTTCCCAGGTCCAGTATCTTTTCTGATTTTTCTTGAAAAGGATGTTAGCAATGATTAAACCCTGTGATGATGCAAAGTCCAGGAGTTTTTGGCCACAGTCATTCCGAATACCATCTCTAAATTTTCCAAGGCATGTGTATTGTTCATTTGGTAATGCTACGCCAACTCGACCGTTAAAGTCGCCTATCAGTATCTTATACTCAGTTTACCATCTTGCCAGACTTACTATCTGTCAAATGTTTTGCAGTCTTAAAGTGGGCAGTATAAAAAGTTTTGACTGTAACTGGTTTCTGTAATGAGATTGAATATGTAAATGCTGAGTTGTAATACAGTAATTCTAAATTATAAGAAAGTATTTTAGTTCCTATCAAGTCGAAAATATATGTTGTGATAACTTAATTTGTATCAGATTTTTTGTTATACATAGTGAGCTAAACTATGGCTGTGTAATTTTAAAGCTTATAGAGTACATTGTAATTGTCATTTTTTCAACTTGTGCTGAAATGTTTTAGCTTTTCTTGTAGAGACAGCTTATCTAATTAAATATTAGCATTTACGTTTATGTGGCAAAACATTTTCTAGTACGTGTATCTGTTTTTGTTTTTTAGATAGTAATGTTAAGTTAACATTTATGTTGTAGCAATATAATACAGTTGTGGGTGAGAAAGGCACGCAGCTGTCTGGAGGTCAGAAGCAGCGAATTGCTATAGCTCGAGCTTTAGTGCGTAATCCAGCCATTCTCATCCTAGATGAAGCCACTTCAGCTCTTGACACAGAAAGTGAACGGGTGAGAGGAGCTTTATAAAATGTTTATCATATTTTTTGCCACAATAAGATTCTCTTGTATTTAGTGGCATTTTAACTTTAAAGATCCATTAAGAGCCGAAAACGTGATATTACTTTTAACAGTAAACATTACCATTCAAGTGCATGTACAGGGTATGTACAGTACATAATCAAACTACAGAATGTTTGTTGACTTTCAGATGATAATGCAACTCAGTGAGCATGCTGTAGGTGCCGGGCAGCTCACATAGCTTATAGAGTTCAGTTTTATCTTGTTAAAATAATTATTATGTTACTTTGTTGAGGTTAACTAGTGTAAAACTGATAAGGACTTTGCAGTTGATATTACAAGACTGAAGTGTAAATATTTCGCGTGTTTAAATGCTATTTTGTCAACACAGTGGCCCAAACGCAACCCAGTAGTGTCAAAACATTAATTAGTTCTTATTGTCTTCCTATTCTGTTCTAAGGGTGTGAAATTGGTGGCATTTCTGCTATAGATGCGAGTTGAGTGAGTTGGAACTGTGCATATAGAAAAACATTTGACTTTAAACAAAATGAAAGTGTAAAACTACTTATGTTTTATTGTGGTACCATACCAGCAAATTTTTGATTGACAGTCGTAAATTGGGATTTTTAAACAAAATTCAAAGTTCCAAATCACTTGTTATATCAAAAATGTTGTTTTATGAATGACTCTGATGTTGATTTAAGAATAAATTATGGTTTTACTCTTTGCTTTTATTTTAAAGTGAAAAAGAAGGTTAGAAAAGCATTTTATTAATGTGTAAGCAACTACATGTAGCATGATGGCAATGTGTATATTAATTTCATCATCTTTTCTTTTTTTAATAACTAACAAAAATTATATTTTATTGTATTAATTATTTGTACTAAAATTACATTGCTGTATAAAAAATTTTATACGAATAAAAGATTAATAAAAAAAATAACAAATTCATATGCCGCACTGCTTTGCATGAATGTAAAGACAAATCAGTAAAGAGATTTTATTGTGATTTCATTGGAACCTATTGGATTTGTTGCAAATCACAAGGAAACAGAAAACTGGTCAAGTTTAGTTATAGGGTAGTGCTGCATAACACTTGATTTTCTCAAAAATGATTACTACATGAGCAAAGTTACGTGTTTTACGGCACTGCACTTGCTGCCAAAAGATCCAGTGCACATTTGTATCACCTTGCGACATTACTTATGAAAATTTGAGATTAGTAGACAATTTTGTGTCTTAAAATAGTTGCTGACATTCAACTTCAAATAAAACTTACATTGCAAAATTGATTAACATTTTTGACAGTTCAAAAGGTAAAGAGTTAGTCACGTTTTTATATTGTTAATTTTTAAAGCCATTTAAAGCCACACTATGCAATCCTTTATATTAATGATCTGCTACCTGAAGCGCTGTTCAGAGTCTTACAATTGTTATAATCATGCGTCTGCATTTGCTGTACAAGTAAACTTCAATATGTTTACTTTTTTGTTGATTTTAGTAGTTGTTGACTTCTGCAATAAATATTTTTTGTGTTTTTTCAATGTTTGCAAAGAACCTACTTAAGAAGTGCTGACAACTGACCATTGGTTATTGTTTATTGACAGATTGTCCAAGATGCATTAGACCGTGCTCAAGAAGGGCGGACGTGTATCATTGTTGCTCATCGGTTGTCCACAGTGCAAAATGCTGATAAAATTGCTGTAATAGATGCTGGAAGTGTTGTAGAAATAGGAACTCATATGGAATTACTTGCTATGGAAGGTGTATACTACAACCTCACAGCTAACCAAAGAATTAATTCTTCTTGAATCAAAATTATTGCCACCTACTTTGTATGAAAATTTACTTATCATGGCTACTGTTTCAATTTTAATTAAAATATTGCTGTATTTAATGCAGTTTTCCCGATTTTGCTTATTAAAAGGCATGGTGGTGCATTGTTTTATTTGTACATAAAGTTGTACTAACGTGCATTTGTTTGATATAGATCTGAAGTAAGTGCATGTTAAACTTGTTTGCAGCTTTTGATTAAGTTTACATTTAAAAACATTGTATGCGTACTAAGTTCAGATGCATTAATTGGGAATTTTCACGAGTTTTGTAATACAGAACATTCATTCATTGTTTGTTAAATTAGCTTGATTGTTGCTTATGTCATTTTTAATTTTCATATATAGCTTAATTTAATAATATATATATCAGTATAATATATATAATATACCTCTTAGTCTGTTGCACAAAGTATGGTTGCATGTTGTTGTAAATCATGATTCTTACTGCATATCATTACTAAATATTGTTACATATCAAATTTATTTTTATAAAACCTACTGTTATGCCCATATGAAGGCAAGCAAAGTATGATGGACAGATTTTGTAAAATGTCTCCTGTTACTTTATTTTGCTTGGCAAGCCTGCTATTATGCACATTATAATGTGTGAGTGTTTAAATTACCAGTCAAAAATTTAATTTGGTTTTACATAATTTAATTTTTTTCTGTTCAACTGCTGTGATATTTGCAGATAATTCTTGAAAAAAAGGCAGAATTGTTTATTATTAAGATTGCAGTTTTAATAATGAATGTATAATTATTTTTATAATAATATGGCTTTCAACTCCTTTTACTGTACATGCTATGTTACATTTTTATCATATAAATATACATGATTTTTGACTTGCTTTGAGCGTTAGTAAATTATAATAATAATTTATGAAATGTGTACCTGCATGTTTAGCTGCTTTGTGTTGCATTCACTATGCATTTGTGGATTTATAATTCAAAATTGTTAAAAAACATTATTTTCTATTTTTCCATTTTTAGCTATATTTTTATATGAATTTTCATCCAGTCTGTAAACCAAATTGTAACTTTAATCGTTGTTAATAATATCTGTGATTTGATTATAGTCTATGTATTACAAAACATTTTGTATGTAATAAAATTATAGTAAGCAAGTCAGAAGGCAGTAATAGTTAAGAAATTCTGTTTGGGAAAATAAAACATTAATTACAGTTTTTGTGACCAATTTTGCATCTGATTTCTTTATGATATTTTTTACGTTCCTTCCTTAAAAAGCAGTAAAATAAGCCAAACTCTTTACGAATTTAGCATAGTATCAGAAAGTTGTGATTTGTCTATGTTATAATTTTTATGAATGTTCTGCTGGTATTCATACAATTGATCATTCTTGCATCAGCTTTAAGAATAATATAAGGATAGGTCAAGTTGTATTGTGATTATTAGAAGTAGCATTGATTGTTTTAATGATGCATACTAATTTTCTTTTAATTTATTACGATAACTTTGCTAAATTTGTTGGCTCCAAAAAATTATCATTAACGTAAAATGGCATTACGTGAGTGTTGTGGAGATCTGGAATGTTCCATTGTATAGTAGAACAATCATCTTACCTTGTGGAATTTTCTGGAAGTTTCGAACTGGCGCTGATATATAAGGCGGAGCTGGCTGCTGAAGTTTAGACGCACATTCTCTGATTCTCTCACATTTTCAGATACGTTTTCACGTTTCCATATTATCACGTTTACTGTAAACATTTCACGCTCCTTCATATTTTTGTGTTGTAGAATTATTGCATAATAAACTAGTTTAATTTGAAGAAGTGTTTTCTGGTTTTCTCTACGAGCCTTCCGAGAGAAACAAAACACAACAAATTTCGGCGCAGTCGACAGCATCCTTGGTGACTCAGTGAACAGTTGTTTATCCTAGCAATTATGGCAGAGCAGATGGGTGAACTTCTCAAGCTCCTCACGCAATAGATTCATATCCAGAGGGAACAGGTGGATCAGCAGGTGCAGCAGATTCATATCCAGAGAAAACAGATGGATCGGCAGGCGCAGCAGCACAAAGAAGATATGGACGCTATGAAGAGGCTGCTTCAGGCTCGAACTGCTGAAAAGGATCCCAGCTCAAGCAGCCATCTTCTACCAGCATCGGCACTTACAGATCCTATTCCACCATTTGCTGCTTTTGATCCAACCTCTGAACTGTGGCCTGACTACTGGTCAAGATTTTGTACCTTCGTGGCAGCCAACACAGTGCCTGACCAACGCAAGGCTCGAGTTTTCCTAACAAATCAGTCTGCTGCCATCTACAAACAACTGGCGAATCTAGCGACTCAACAGTCTCCATCCAAGGATATCAACGAACTGACAATAGACGAAATTGTGAACTTTATGTACTTTGTGAACAACGGACTTTGTGAAGGAACAGTTTGACCGAAACTCTTCATTGTGCGAGAACGTTTCAAGTTCTGGAGTGACATGCAGTGGAAGCCAGGCGAAACTCTCTAGGAGTAACAGTCCGCATATGCCAAGACGCTGCTACCTGTGACTTTTCATATATCCAAGACCCACAAGATGAAGTCTGAGGCAGAACTATATAAGCTCTGTCAACAATGAAGCTGTTTTGAAGGCTATCTTCAAAATTAAGGATGAAGATCTGACTTTCGCCCGTGCTGTCCAAGTCCCTACCGAGACTGAAGACGTGTCAAGGTTGCCAAGGAAACTATCTACGGTTCCAAAACCACTCCTGTCAACAAAGTCAAGCTGAACCAGAACAAGGGTCAACGAAAGAACCATCAGTAGTCAAATTCCACAGACACGAATACGAAATGCTACCGTTGTGGAAAGGCCTACAAAGTGACTGACTGTCCTTACGAAGATGCCAAGTGCCATTTCTGTGACAAGAAAGGACATTTGGAGGCTGTTTGCATGAAGAAGCAACGACAGAAACTGGACCAAAAATCTGGAAAGTCCGTGAGGAGAATCACGAAAGATGAGCTTGCCAATGCTCCTGCGATCCTCGGTGAAATTCCCAAAGACTCTCCTAGTTTGGATGTCGAAGTCAACATCCAAGACGGACAGTTCAGGATGGAACTTGACACTGCAACCTCGGGAAATTTCGTTTCAGTGCCGGTCTGGAAACAACTAGGAAAGCTAAAGCTGGATGACGTCAGACATCACTACGAGTCTGCCAGCAAGCACGACCTGCCAGTGCTGGGAACTTTCATATGCCAGACCAAGGATCCAAAGACTGGTAAACAAAGCTCAATTCCTTACATCGTCACCAAGATCCCTGACCTGAACCTGCTTGAATGAAACGTTATCTAGAAGCTGGGAATTTCTGTGGACAATGCTCTAGGACTGAGAAGCATAGATAGTCAAGACAAGAGCGAGGGGTAAAGACGTCCGGCGACCTCTACAACGAGATTGCCACAACCTGTGTGACGAGTTCCCATATCTCTTCAAAGAAGAATTGGGGTGTCTTAAGGACTTCGAGCTGGAAGTGAAGTTCAAGTCTGACGTGAAGCCATTTTTCTTCGAGATGACCTGGCCAAAGGTTACGAAGAAGGCATTGCTAAAGGTGTCTGGAAGCCAGTCCAGTTCAACGAATACAGAATGCCAGTAGTACCGATTCGTAAAGCTTACACTCCGGGCACTCAAGAAGCTCAAATTGTGGATCTGTGGTGACTACTCAGTCGGCATCAATGATCAGCTAGAGGACCACCGTCATCCGATGCCACTCCCAGAGAAACTGATGCTGAAGCTGGGAGGCAGATACGGCTACACGAAGATCGACCTTGCTGATGCCTACAACCAGATTAAGCTGATACCCGAATGTCAATGCAGGCTAGCTCTCAGCACCCACTGTGTGGTACTCCCTTTCAGAATCAAGTCAGCGCCTGGTTACTTTCAGGAGATCGTGGAGAACCTAACCAGTAATCTGCCTGGAGTTGCCGTCTTCCAAGGCGATATGCTCGTCAGCGGGCAAGACTCATATGATTGCCTGAGCAACCTGAAATGCTTGCTCACTCATCCGAATGACAAAGGACTCAGATGTCGTCGTAAAAAGTGCTTGTTCGCACAACCAATTATTGAATATCTTGGACACACCTTATTGGCCGAAGGAGTCGCAAAAAGATCCAAGGTCGAGGCAGTCATGAAGATGCCTCCTCCTACAGATGTCTCAAGCTTGAAGTCTTTCTTGGGCTCGGTTCAGTTCTACAGGAAGTTCATCCCAAACCTGGCTACTGTGGCAGAGCCTCTTTACCACTTGACCTAGAAGACAGTCCCCTGGACGTGCGGAGATGAGGAGCAAACAGTATTTGAACTGTTGAAAAATGTGCTATCCTCAAATCAAGTCCTTGTGTATTTTGGCCCAGACAAGCCTCTGGGATTAGCTTATGATGCTTGCAACGTTGGAATTGGAGCTATCCTGTTTCATCGCTATCCGGACGGAAGCGAGTGCCCAATTGCCAATGTGTCCAAGACTCTTACAGCTGCAGAAGGAACTACAGCCAAATACATAAGGAAGCCCTAGCCATCATCTTCGGCTTGTGGAAATTCTACCAGTACCTCTACGGGCGTCATTTCATACTGGTGACTGATCACAAGCCGCTGACATCACTCTTCGGACCGAAGAAAGGGACGCCACTTCTTGCAGCTAATCGTCTAGCTCGGTGGGCCCTGTGGCTGAACCAGTTTGACTACACCATCGAGTACCGGAAAACAGCAGATCACGGCAATGCAGATGCCCTTAGTCGCTTGCCATCTGGAGACGACACGACTTTGACGGGAGGAAAATGGTGAAGACATGGACATGGTGTGTGCCATCAAAGTTCTCAGTCTTCAAGTCAAGCCTGTGGATGCCAACATCCCCCGACAAGAGTCGGGGAAAGATCCAGTGCTAGCTACGGATTCACTCAGTATCTGCTTCGGATCCATGGATCAACAGTTGTGATTCCACAGAGTCTGCTGTCCAAGATCCTGGATCTACTGCATATCGGGCACTTGGCAAGAACTGCTGTCTACTGACCCGGTGTCGAGATGGCTAGCCGACGATGTGACTCACGTGAAGAACATCAAAACAAGCCATCCAAGCCTGCAGTTCATCCATGGATGCTGCCAGAGAAGCCATGGAGCCGCTTACACCTGGATCACGCCATGAACTTCATGGGTAGGAACTGGTTGGTGATCACGGATGCTTACTCAAAGTATCCATGCATTCACCCTACATCTTCCATGTACACTAGAGCCACTCTAGATCTGCTGGAAGAGGACTTCGCTCACTTCAGATTACCTCACGCTGGTCACAGACAATTCATCAACCTTCATGTCTGATGAGTTTCAGAGCTGGTGCAGAGAACGTGGGATCACATCTCACAGGAACACCATACCATCCAGCTACCAACAGAGCAGCAGAACGCTTGGTGCAGACATTCAAGCAAGCACTCAGGAAGTCTTCTCTGTCCCAGAAGCGAGCTCTTCAAGAGTTTCTCATGCAGTACCGGAGAACACCGACATCCTGTAGATTCTCTCCGAGTGAACTCTTGATGTCTCAGCAGATATGGACAAGGATCGACTCCTTGCTACCCTCGCCAGCGCACATCGCTCAGGGCAAGCAATCCTAGGAGTCATCTTGCTCAACCCAGATTCGAAAGGTGTCACCAAGGTCACCAAGCAGTACAAGGCTGGAGAGCCTGTCTATGCACTGTACTATGGACCTCATCGAGACGGACATCCCCGATGGGTACCAGTGGTCATCTAGAAGTCTCTGGGTAGTCGCTGCTTCATCGTTAAGGTCCTTCCTCATGGTCGTGCGGAGACAACACTGGGAACAGCTACATCCGAGCTACGCTCCTGCGGAGGACTATGAACCTGGTGATGAGACGGACTTTACTTCTCAGCTTCCACCTGATCATCCAATGGAGATCCTGGAAGAACTGCCAGAAACTCTGAAGCAGACCGAAGCACCTCGGCCCATGTCCGAGACCAAGCCGCCTGTGCCAGAGTATGGACCGGAAAACCCTAGACGATCCAAGAGAACACCCAAGCAGAGAGAGAGACTTTGTTGCTGATGCTTTGGAGACAGCATCAGTTTCGGCGGGGAGGTCACATTACAAGTGTTCGTGTTTGACTATAGAACAATTTTTACAACTAGATTCTAGCAATAACCCCTATTACTGAATTTCATGTATAAAGTCTATTTCCCTTTTCAGGGCTGTGAAAATGACGAAATTGATGATTTGTTTTCTGTGACTTCTCCTTTAACTAACTCTCTGTCACTGTCTTGTCTGTCTGAGTGCTCTTCGCTTATCAACTAACAGGTGGGATCCAGGTGACCCAGATAATCCCAGGGACCCAGGTGACCCAATAATTATGGGAACAACTACGATAGTAAGTATGTTAATCTAAATACCCTTAAATCCAGTAGTAATTTATGTTAACAGTTGATTTTCTTAACTTACTTCATTATATTATATTACACGGTTTAATTAGCAGCGCTACAAATTTTTTCCAATTTGCACTAACCTGAGAAGGTAGTTCTGTTCTTTGGATCTCTATAGGAATTAAACTAAAAGGAGTTCCACATCTAATGCTGGAGTGGAATTTTCCGTTTGTTATTTTGAATTTAAGATTGCAGCGATATTATTTTCGAATAAATCCTTAAGTGGCGTTTCTGTAGCATGCGAATGCGTTATTTTTTACAGCTATTTTTATTGATTTTTTACATAAACTCAACTTAAGGCTCCGCCAATGCGCAACGAACCGTCAAGAAACAGGAATATCGTAGAATAAGTTCCACAGCTACTAACAGTGAGATTTTTTACTTGCATCTTGAATTCAAGATGGCAGCGAGAACATAATTTTCAGTTCTCATCATGAAACTTTACAGGAATATAGTGTACTTAGAATGAATTCTGTAACGGGTTGTTATCAAACTTTTTAGGAATGTGCTAGAACAAACTCCGCCTGGATTGACAGAGTCGGATTTTTGATTTGCCAATGTTGAAGTCAAAATTGACGTGATTTTTTGAAAAACGTAAAGCTGCAGACGAATGTAAAACAAATTTCGCATGTATCTTTTGACAGAGGTAGTTTTTTTATCCACATTCTCGAGTTTAATGAGTTGGACGTTCGACCAACAGTTCGAGTCGAATACATTCACAAGCGAAGTAATGACTGAAATGATGCATTGGCGATTCTGACAATTTCATAAAAATGTACATTGGCGAAATGATACATTCGTTAATAATTTAATAGACTAGCTCGCTCGGTAGTAAAATGATGCACGTGGCATACTAATAAAATAGTAAAGTCGCAATAGGTGATTTACTTGGGAAATGATGCACTAGTAAAATGATATACTGAGGATAGTGATACACTAGTAAAATGATAAACTAGTGAAACGATGCAATGGCTGGTGAAATAATAGACTAGTAAAATGATACACTGGTTATTTTTTGTTGAAATGATACACTGCCCAGGCAGCACGACAAAATTGCCACAATATTTTTTTGCAAATATTGGGAGAATATGTAAATGTGTACTTGCCACAACATTGTACCAATATTTTTTGACGATGTTTTTTCCATACTGTGACAATATTAGTACCAATATTGTCCTGCCTGGGTGGTTAAATCTGAGCTGACGAGGCGACAACCTGATATTGCCATATATGTCACCTCTATGATGTAGACCTAACACACATAAAATGTAGGTCTACAGGCGAATCATTGAGTGATTTATTGGATCGATTATGATAAGCCAAGAGATTTAGCACTGAAATAAAACTAATAAGAACATCTAGCTGATGGCCAAAGTTCAAAACGCTTTATATTGCAGGAAAGTGTAAACCTTATATCACGTTTCAACACAATTTGGATGTGTAGCATCGTGTGCAGGGAAAAGTGCGAGTGTTTGTTCAGGAAAGGTCACTTTAGAATACCCGTGTATTGGTAGCGCAAGTATGACTAATTTTCTTTCTGATGAACTCCATAAACTCAATAGGCCTATATATGGTTATTTGTCGAGAATTTCGCTAAGAACATTCAAGCTGATTATAGTGACTGTAAGTCACATTTGACCTAGTAGACAGTAAACTGATTCGGTTATTATAAGAAAAAACAGGTAGGTTAATTTTATGAATCCAGTATGATAGCGACTCTATGACTGATGACGATGATGATTATGACGATCATGATCAATAATATCACTGTCGTTCAGTAACTGCACAATCATATGTAGCAGGTACAAATCTAATCGATCTAGTAGTTCTTTCTTTTGAGAAATTAAGTGTTACAAATAAGTCCTCCTTTTCAGGGTTTGAGACGTGGAAACTAAACTTTATAATGGTTTTAGCAAGCGAAGAACACTGTGATGAAATTGAACTAACAGAAAATGACAAGAAAAATGGAGACGTTGGAAAAAATGGAACTGTCGCAGCAAGTGATCCTGTTGGGTAAGTGCAGACCAGGTCTAAAAAAGTACTGTATTTATATACATAATAATTAATATATAAATTTTCGTATACGATATATGGGTAAGTTGTGCTGAACGCCCGAGTAGGAGTAGTTTAGCGAGTCTACAAAAATTTATATTTATTAGTTGTCGAACCTGCTGTAAATTCACTGAGGTAAAACTAGTTATACAACAAAATACAATTTTTAATTCTGTACTTATCCGTTCATATTGTGGATTCACTCATCGTTGGTTCATTAAATGTTACGTACTGCTTTTCTATGCAAAACGTCTCAAGCAAGTAAAATAATATAATAAAATGATGAATATGGATTTATAGCTCTTATTTGGTGATCAATGTTGAAAAGTACTTTGACCAACTATGGCCGCAGGATTGCATTTATCAAATATGGAAATCAGGATGTAATTCTCGTGGTACTTTATTAGTTTATAAACTCAACTGTGAAGCAAAGGCCAAAATTAACAGATATGTCGGATTTACTAAACGCATTATTATTAATTGAAAACGTAAGGCAGGGCACCCCAATATGAGACCGACGCTATGTGAGGGATAACTATGATATACAGTATCATCCAATGACAATATTAGGCCTTGCTTTAGAGATTGGTACCCCTTCATACGTGGATAACGTGTAGACTGTCGTATATATATATATATATATATATAGTATATAGGAAGTGCAAAAACGGTGATTAGGGCGGCAGAGAGATGGAGAATATATTGGCCTTTTATTTAAAAAAAAATACGTGGCAACTAATGTGACAGAAAAAGGAATATTTCATAAAGAACTAACACTGAGCGTAAAATGGCCAAATTAAACAAACTCGTGAAAACAAATACTTGACAGATTGGTTCAATAGCAAAAGTAATTATCAGCTAATTTTTGAAAAAAAATATGAAAATGAAATGAAAGACAAATGTACGTTGAAAAGTGCAGATTTAATGAAAAGAAAGCTAATACGGCCATGAGGCTCAACATGATAAATCTTAAAGTAAATGTTAAAAATTTAAATAAAAGGGATCTGAATTGTTCTCTATGTCAATTGTGTGTGTGTGTGTGTGTGTGTGTGTGTGTGTGTGTGTGTGTGTGTGTGTGTGTGTGTGTGTGTGTGTGTGTGTGTGTGTGTGTGCGTGCGTGTGTGTCAACAAATGGGGCTTGTATCTGCAAAACAAATAAGTGAGTGGAGCGCAGATAAATTGCGAATGACTAGGCCGTACGTTAACGAGCTGCTGAAACTAAAAATGTAACCAGGGGACAGTGAACAATAAGTACATAGATGATGTAAAAGACATATGGCATGATTTTGAAATCAAGTTGATCTCGCAAACACACACTTTTTTATTGATGTCTGTTCAAGGTAGCTTCCAGAGATACAGTTAAAGAGCTTACGAATCAGCTCCAGTCCAAAAAAACTATAATTCTTATGACTAATTTGCTAGTGATAATTTTGTGGCAAAACAAATTTTAAGCTAAAGCTCCATAATCAAAATGAGTCATAACTCTGACAGTGGCCTGATTAAACGAAGATCTGTAGTATATGTAACAGCAGCTTTATCAAGTGATTGACTAGCTTATGCGATTTCCGCTTCAGAGCCGATCTGTCACGCGCGAGGGAGTTAGGAGTCCTGTTCAGTCCCAAGGAAGAAACATGAGTAATTCCGGGATTCTGTACATACAGTAGTTTGGCTAGTTTTACGTACTTGATTTCATAACTCTGTAGACTAGAATGTCATTTATCTAATGAGTCTGTTGCTGTACATTTGTTGCGGACTGTAACTTTTCTTACCGCTGTGCAGTTGTTTGTGCTGTGGACCAAGTTATAATCAATGCTTATGAATTGTTACTACTGTAGTGTGGCAGGGCTCGGCTTAAGGGTATGATATTAGGTTAAAGTGCCACCTATCATTGACTTCTGCAACTAACTTTATTTTACTTTATTTTTACATAAAAAAAATGTTGGGTTCAGCTTTGACAATATCTTGAGGCTGTTTGTAATTCAAATTTAAACTGAGTAAAAGCAACAACAAGTGAAGTAAGATTAAAAATAATTTATTCTATTGGCTTTGCTATAAAATACAGCTAATTTTAGTTAGGTGAAATCCACAAACATCAATACTATTCTTGTTTCTAGTTAAAGAAATCTTCTATAGCAATTGCAATTGGTCATGCAAAGGATGCTAGAGTCCAGGTTTCAGTAAGATTAAGCAGTTGCAATTTTCATGCCAATCCTGTGTATATGTACTATGTTCCTGTTCCACATTTAACTAAAAGTGAGCAAAACTATGATCCAGTCTCTTCTTTCACTTATTTGTATAAGATCTCGAATAACCCCGGATCAATAGCTAGCTGACTTGTGATCTGCAACTTTTTTTTTCAAGTGGAACTTTTTCATTCCAGGAATTTTCTGCAACTCTTCAATTCTGCAACTCTTTTAATTCTGCAACTTTTTTTCAATTCTGGAATTCTTTTAATTCTGGAACTCTTTTCAATTCTGGAACTCTTTCATTCCAAGAATTTTCTACAACTCTTTTAATTCTGGAACTCTTTTAATTCTGCAACTCTTTTTAATTCTGCAACTCTTTTCAATACAGGAACTCTTTTAATTCCCGAACTCTTTTCAATTCTGGAACTCTTTCATTCCAAGAATTTTCTGCAACTCTTTTAATTTTGGAACTCTTTTAATTCTGGAACTCTTTTAATTCTGCAACTCTTTTTAATTCTGCAACTTTTTTCAATTCTGGAATTCTTTTAATTCTGGAACTCTTTTCAATTCTGGAACTCTTTCATTCCAAGAATTTTCTGCAACTCTTTTAATTCTGGAACTCTTTTAATTCTGGAACTCTTTTAACTCTGCAACTCTTTTTAATTCTGCAACTCTTTTCAATTCTGGAACTCTTTTAATTCTGCAACTCTTTTAATTCTGGAACTCTTTCATTCCAAGAATTTTCTGCAACTCTTTTAATTCCAGGAATTTTCTGCAACTCTTTTAATTCTGGAACTTTCTGCAACTCTTTTAATTCCAGGAACTTTCTGCAACTCTTTTAACTCCAGGAACTTTCTGCAACTCTTTTAATTCCAGGAACTTTCTGCAACTCTTTTAATTCCAAGAACTTTCTGCAACTCTTTTCAATTCTGCAACTCCTTTAATCTTGGATTTTCCTGGAACTCTCAGCAACTCTTTTAAATCTAGAAACTTTCTGGAACTCTTTTTGTCTCTGCAACTGCTTTAATCCTGGAACCCTTTTCTAGCTTCTCTTTTGGTTTCTAGAACCTAGTGTTTCTGGAACTCTTTTCTAGGTTCTAGATTCCTGACACATCCTAGCTAGTTTGAAAGCTAGCTTTATCTAGTAAGTTAAAACTTACTTCTCATCCTGCTTCTTTTCCATGTTTAGATGAATCTTTAGTTGCTGTAACTCTTTATAACTTTGAAAGTGTTCGGATGTGTGTGGTCAATGGCCTGGCCCTGCCTTTATATAGCCGCCTGAGCGTCGGCGTCGCTAAGTTACCATGGATTGTGCATTGTAACCGAGGGGTGGGCTGTTCATTACACTTTATTACTTTCAGTCTTCTAATTATAATTTCATCAATTTGTTTTGCTCTTTTTAACAGCGCATACGTTTGTCTACATTTAATCTAATTTATCAGCATATGTTTGATCCTTTTGTTTTTTTATTTTCTTGTTTTCCAAACCGGGAATTCACCGGGTTCTAAAGTTTCATCGCCCTGTGTTTATCTTTCGGTCAGCATCTGGTGTGCTCGACGAATAGCGAAGATGTGCATAACATAAGAGCATCCATAATGGCTGCGTCCATAGTGCGTGTAAACAATATTAAAATTCCGATGATTATATTTTTTTAGAGAATATTACACTACTACGATTCACGTGCTCTGTTATAATTGTGATACCACGTGTGTATATCCAAATCTGTGATCATCTTACGTAAACGCGTATAAGTGTTTGTGAACTACGCACAGGTTTAGCGCCAAGAAAAGATAATGGATGAAGATGACTACGATGACGCTAAAGAAACTGATCGTCTATTGGGTCTGTCAAAATCGAGGAAACGCCAGGAAGATGGGTCTTTGCTGGAAACAAGCTATGGCTCTTCCACTAAAGAAATTATCACTTATTCTAAATTGTAGGGATACGCATCAACGTTGTTTTGTTGTTTATTTATATATCAAGATTATTATCACTTCTTGCACTTTTGTGTCAGCTTTATGTAGCTGTAAATTATCCAGCCAACGCATCAAAGTGAATGCGTTATCATTAGTTAATCACACTCTTGCTGGATAGCTAAGATGACCATGATTATGCACCTGAATTATTTGTTATTCTTGTTTTAATATGAATCTTACCTAATGTATCATTTTTTCGTACAATTATTTAAAGCATTATCATGTTTTATATTTTTAGAACCAAAAAAGATGAGCATGATGAGGAGGAAAAGGCACAAATTTCGTTCTTTCAGTTGGTATGTTTTCTGTTCTCTGACTTGGGCTTTAATGCCACTTTAAGCTCACCTGTTCAGAAAATTCCTGTTGTCATTGTTACAGACTCCACAGATTGTTTTCATTTATTCTTGTTTATTTATTTGATTGGTTATCAGTCTGACTGGTTAACCAGTCATATAATGATCACCAAATGCCCCATAAGGCTTAGCTTTGTCTACATTCATCTTGGTCACAATTTGACTTATCTACAAGTTGGATCTGTTGGATGGCGAATATCTCCAGATTTCAAACTTTTTGCAAAGAGTTACAAAGCGTTATGAATTCCTTAGACAGGCAGTACTATTATAGCAGTAAAATGAATTGCGATATAATATTACGTGAACAATTTAATTCCATTTTAATTCAATTTCACATAAGCTGTATCTATATTCTTGTTAATTATTATCTACTTTTTTCAGTTAATTCTTATCTACTTGTTTACAGTTTCGATATGCCACTACTCTGGATTGGCTTCTCATAGCTCTGGGCACATTTTGGGCAGCCTTGCACGGAGCAGGATGGCCAGTACTAGCACTAGTTTTTGGAGAGATGACAGACAGCTTTCTAGATTTTGATAATGTGGTATATAATTTACACAACTAATTTCTTGAAATTTGTGTGTGAGCATGTGTGTGTTCATACAATTGACTGTGTGTGCAGAAGCCGATATATGAATGAAAATTTTTAACTGTTTACGTGGTTATATTATTACTTTGCTTTCTTCATATTTATATTTAAACACAGAACTAACAGATCTCTGTTTGATCTGTATGATAATGTCTAATGCACAAAACTAAGTAGGAATAGGGAATGGAAATATGACCTCCCATCGGGCTTTTTACCTAGAGAAATTACTATTTAAGTTCTTGCTGATTGCAATTAATATCTTGATGGTACAGGCTAAAAAAGTTTTTTTACAATTTTGTCAAGATCCAGCACTTAATGTAGAAGATTATGGCCGGCCTGTGACTGTGTTCACAATATTCTATTTTTTTTCACAAAAGTTCCCCAAATGTCTTTTATGAGCTTTATGCATGAAAATAACTGCTTAAAATGAGGAAAGTGCTTGATTTGTTCTGTTGTGTAAATATTGCTGATAAAATAACATTGTAATTCCAAGTCACATGTATTTATGCCAAATGAAATGTTTTAGGTGTGACTATTTCCTGCAGATAATTTTTGCACCTATCATCAGTGGGTTTTCTCTTGCTATTCAGACGAGTGTCCGGTAATAGTCAAACTACAACTGGCAAATAGATGTTTAAGCCTTAACACATCTGCTATATTTAGCAGTACTCTAATACCTCTGACATCTGATATGTGGAGTAATACGTTTGAAATTACACAATTAAAATGATCTGGATGTAATGTAGTAAAAATGTTGATCATGTGATTGCTTACAGAATATGACAGTGAATGATTCCGAAATCATTATTGACGCGTTTTTATCAGAGATGAATAAATATGCAGTTTACTATATGTACATTGGATTGGGGATGTTTGGAGCATCTTTCCTTCAGGTAAGGAGTGATAAATCTTTTTATTTAGTCAAGGTCTTTCTCATTCAATGTGAAATTTTCCTTGAATCTTAAATTTGTGTGTGTGTGTGTGTGCGTGCGTGCGTGCGTGCGTGCGTGCGTGCGTGTGTGTGTTAGTTTTCAGCAGTGTGAACAGAATAATATAAGCATAGTTAACTGCATATCTTACAGATTGCTTGTTGGATGGTGGCATGTGAACGACAAGTGCATGAAGTGAGACAGAATTTCTTCCATGCAATTTTACGTCAAGATATTGGTTGGTTTGATGCTCATGAAAGTGGTGCCTTGACCACTAGACTTGCCGAGTAAGAGTCTTCGTTAATTTTTTTACTTATTTTAAGAATTCTCATAAGATATACAACTACTTACCATCACGGAGATGCAGTCTTTCTTATGCGTTGATGTTCACTACCACTTTGGATTTTCAATCAGTTTATTTCACATACATTACATAACGTAATACAAACACAGTCTAAAAACATCCACACTCATAACACGTACAATTTGCAAATTTGTAATTGACATGTCTAACACAAACTTGCTATTTGCAAAAGCACTCAAAACGTCTAATAAAAACTCTTAATGTATTCTATTTTGTAATTATACGCTTGGCAAGCTAGCAGAAAAATACAACAATGATGAAGTAAGTTTATCACCAAGAGTCACACCGTAAATGCGATATACAGTGCATCATAATATTTAAAAAATGGCAGGATGGACCATCGCTAACTCTAACCAAAATAAAGTGCCATCTAATACAAAAAAAAAATTCAACATGTGTTTCTGTGCTGCTATGAAGCCTATATTGCCAATGCTAACTATTACTTAGTAAAACATGAGAGTCATTTACAGTGTTTATTTTTTAAATCATAATTTTGACTTGATTCTAGAAAGAATTGCGTAAACATATAAAATAATGGGAGTTTCTAAGCAGTAGCAATATTATACGGCAAAAACTGTAAAAAATTAAAGTGTTACTATCTAACGCATAATCTAACAACATTATTGCTATCTTGCAAGATTTTCCGAAGCTTGATGCAAAATATGTTTTTATCCTATTTACATGCGCCAGTGTCACTTTAGCTAACAATATATTTATGTAATAATTTGCATTAATAAATACTGTGTAGTATTACTACACCACCAGTAGTATACTTCAACTAAAATCACAGAAGACCTAGGAAGTGTACTTATGGCAGGCTACCTGACTATTAAGTGATTAGTTACACATGTAATTAGTAAAAGAAAATCTGTAATTAGGAAAAGAAAGTGAAAGTTACTTGCAAAAGATGCTATTAGTGTCAAAACACGAATCTTCCTTTCTGAGAATAAGTCTACATGCAGTATTGAGTGTCGTGAAGCTCACGATGTCATATGTCATTATTTTTTTATTATTATGTCATATGTCAGTATTTTTTATTCATTATGTCATATTACTGCATTCTCTGGTTAAAACATTAAAAATCCCACACGAGTTTTCAGCTGTAAAATAAGTCTATTTCTTCATATACAGTCTAAACTTTCATCCTTGAACTATGTAGTATGCATAACATTTACCTTTCATAGAATTGCTGGCTTCCTTGCTTCATAGAAAACTTACCTGGGCAGTTGGCTGTCAGAGATCATTGAATAAGCATGTGCTGCTACTGATTTGTATAAATAAACTCACCTGTGTTCTACCTATGCTGATGTCTTAGCAATTTACCTTCAGAAATTCTTCATATTGAGCTCATTAGCGTTTATTTGCTTTAACATACCAGATAAATTTCGTTAGGCCTACTTTGGTTTATAGTAGTTTGCTGTTTTAAATTTATTGCAAGGTAGATGATGGCACTTTGTTTTTGCAGTGACATAGAAAGAATCAAGGCAGGATTGGGTGACAAGTTGAGCTTGTTTATACAGTTCATTTGTGCATTCATAGCTGGTTTCACAATAGGATTTTATTTCTCTTGGCAATTAACTTTGGTGATGATGTCACTTACGCCACTAATGGCCGCCTGTGCAAGTTTCATCTCTATAGTAAGTATGATATTAATAATGAAATATAGTAGTGTCAGACATTATCATATTATAATAATTAATAAGTTAAGTATGATTTGCATTCATGCATAAAAAGGTTTATTTAATAAGTATTAATAAATGCGTATGTCGAGTACTGACTTTTTAAGTAACTGCCGAGTTTATTGCTTTTTTATTTTGTTAAACTGTTGCTTCTGGTTCTTCAGGTAAAGTTCACATTATTGCTCTAAACTGTGATCTTTAGGAAATTTACTAAAATTGTCATAATAAGTTTCAAACATTACTCAGCGGTATTAGATCATCTATTAAATTTAAATTTACTCCTGATTCGCTGTTCATCCAGTGCAGCCAAATACTTGTTGTTACTATGGCAACAAATGCTGTTCAGTGCTTCCAAAATATTTAATGACAATTTGACATTTGACTATGCTTCTTCTGGTGACGCGTTTTTATTTTTATAGTTTATATCAAAATTTTCTACCATGGAACAGAGGCATTATGCAACAGCAGGAAGCATAGCTGAAGAGGTATTTTCTTGCATGCGCACAGTAGCCGCTTTCAATGGGCAAACAAAAGAAATAACCAGGTTAGTTTTTGAAAGTTTGCTTAACTAACTGGTTTTACAGGTTTGTCTATTAACTGTAAGATTTTGCAGCAGAAGATTTCAATTTGTTTTGAAAAATTAAATTTAGTCAGTTAGTACAGTTTGTTGTGGGGTGCTTAACAATGACCTGAAAATTTTTGTTGCCTTTTTGTGTTTTCAGATATGAAAGCGTTAATGCTTTCAACACAAATTTAGAGATCTTGGTATATTTAAAAAATTACTATTTGTATTTGAATTAAATGATAGGAATTTAATCATAAGGCATATGTAAATAGAATGGAAGTGTGTGTGAGAACAAAGAATGTGAAGTCTTGTTTCTGTAAGAAACTATGTTTCATTTCTATTTATTTTTATTATCTCTATACTATCTGGTTTAGATATTGTTACGCACTGGAAGAAGGTAAGACTTTGGGCATAAAGAAAAGTATTTTAGCTGGTGCAGCCATGTTTATCACCATGGTGGTTGTGTTCAGCAGCTACTCTCTAGCATTCTGGTAAGTAATAATTTTTTTCTGTGACACTATTTTTAATGTAATGTGTGTTGCCAAGCTAGTTCATACATTAGAACATTAAACTGACATCACGAAACACTGTGGGTAGCAGAATCGACTGAAATTTACATTGAATTTTATTTAAAGTCAAATTATATCATGTGTGGTCACTTAATTTCTTTGCAAGTTAAAATGGGTCTTGAACTTGGGTGGAACAGGTCACATTAAAAAGGACTACCGAACATGTCGGTGACCCATATGCTAAAGAGCAACTATATTCATTTAAGAACTAAGCTCAATCCTTGCGTAGAATGGGTTGGTCTTTCTACGGTACAAAATGCAGGCCGATATTGACACTGTGTGAATGAAAATGACAGTCCAACAAAGTGCAAACGAGCAAATTGTTTGAATTAACCATAAGCACCACTCACTGACTACAATTATAAAATACTCAGAATTTACATAAGCATACCAGGGTACCTCTTAACCATGTTGATTGAATTAGTTTACACAAGCAGGCAAAGTGCGCATAGCATGGTCAGCTGTCTGGACCAACCTTGATCAACAACAGCAATGGCCAGCAGTAGAAACCCTGCCGAGACTCCACTTTTTTTACTAGATCCACGGGACAGTGTACGATGACAGACTACCCAAACGCTTCTGAAGACCTCCTTCTCTAATAAGCTGAGCAGGTGGACACTACGCTTCAAAAGGCTTTAAGGTTTGCTCTTGCCAATTCAGTCTGAGGGTCTCCAATGGTGAGAGTGAAAATTTATTGTATGTATGTCTCAGGAACTGGCCTTTTACAAACATCATACGTATGGTCTCCATTTTTTTACTTTTTACTGATGACGATATGTAACATGAACAATTCACATTGCTGATTGTAAGTCGCTTAGTACATTATGAACGCAACGTCTTGTCAGCCAACTCCCCGACCAAAACAAAAATCAACAAACAAACAACAAACGGTGTCAGGTATTAACATCATCTATTCCACCCCAGTAACCTCATGGAAATGTGCACATCTCAAGCTATACCTGTCGTGACCTAGCTAATCATCTTATCACAGATGTATGATGGGTATATCATGAAGTCAAAATTGGTCTAAAAATTGAATTGTAATAATCCTTTGTTGAACAGACGGTGCCACGTGCTCCTAAATTTACTTATTTTCTAATAACGGGTTTAGTATGGTACGTTTAGTTATAACTAATGATTCCTTCAAATTACAGTTCAACAACCATTTCTCTTAATGTGCCAAATGCAATCTGAAAACTTGCAAAATAAAAGCATAAGCTCATTACAGCTTTTGATTGACTAAGATTGAGCCATTTCATATGTCATTCTAGAATTTATTGCTCTCTCTGTTTGTTTCACTTGTTGGGGAGGATGTATGTGCATTATGTGAATATGGCTAAGGTGTCTATGTGAGTTCTTTATCTATTCTCAGAAGATTATTGATCATAATTAGCTTGTTATGATCATACAGACCGTGGGTTTGATTTACAAGTTTCAGGAATGTTGCTCAAAGCTTTAAGAGAGGAAAATGTGTGTTAGTCATACACTAATAACTATTGATTTGTGGGCTGCTAATGCTTGTGAATGCTGTCTGCAGAATTTTCTGTGCCACTTGGTATTCTAATGACTGAAAGCATTTTTTTCTGTCTAATGAAATAGGATTATTAATTAATTCCCGAATTTGGTTGTTGATAGCCTGTATTTTACTGAATTAACAAGGGTGACAGGTCGCCAAAGATTTATATCTTCCTTTGAATGAATTTTTCCAGAGAGTTTTAGAAACCAACTGAGGACCCTATTGGACTGTTGTCATCTCTGATGCAAATTTTCAACGAGAAAAACTCTTCTAACACTGTGCAATCATATAAGTTATTGTGAGACTGCAAAGATGTAAATTACATATTTGGTTTTCAGTTTTGCAGACTATGAAGTGATGTTTAGATTTGCGTATAGTGTTCCTAGTCCAGTCTGTTCCCCGAAAAAGAGGACTGATTGGATACAGCTACCAAATTTTCAGGAGTGTTTCTTTATGCCATTTTAACAGCGTTTTGGACATTTTTATAAAATTTTGCATTTTGGTCTGCTGTCCCGGGACACTAAACGGTCACAAATCCAGTCAGTCAGTTTTCTTATTTCGGCTAATAGACCAGACTATTCATTTTCCAAAATGGATGGAAGGGTACCGATGACATAATTTGGCCATTTCCTGTGTTCCAAGGTCACTAATCATACTACCAAATGAAAGCCCACATATAAGTTTCTATTCGTCCCAAGTGTCAATATAAACGTTTTGGAGTTATCAGCCTCCAAAGTAAAGGACCACTTCGTGACCTTTTAGTGTTCCGGGACAGCGGACCAAAATGCAAAATTTTTTAGAAATGTCCAAAACGCTGTTAGAATGACCTAAAAAGTCATTCCTGAAAGTTTGGTAGCGGTATCCAGTCAGTCCCCATTTCATCCAAATTTGGCCTTAACAGATCGGACTATCAGGTCTGTTTATGTTTAGGTATGGTTCAATATTGATTACTGATGAAAAGATTTCTGCTGGAACAGTTTTCACTGTAAGTTGCTGTATACAAGTAATATTTTGTAATTATGATTGATAAATAATTAATTAAGTAAGATATAATGAGACATGGATGGATAACAAGAAACGATAATGAGTGAGAATCTTTTTGCATAATTGCATTAATTATAAAACAAAGAATGGGTACAAAAAGGACTTTAGCGGACCTTTTTTCTGTGATAAGTGCCTGTTTAGTTTATAGTGGCAGAACTGGATGTGATAGTGATTTGGAGATGAGTGATCAGTTAGCAATGGTTCTTTCAGTATTTAAGCAATAAGCCAGTTTCGTTGTGCGCACACGTAGTTGTGGGTAATGCAAAACATTAGTTCAGTACTTTCAGTTGTTTTATGTGGATTGTACTTAATTATGCATTAATCTATTTGTACAGTGATTTACTAGCAGGATCTTGCTTGGAAACAAGAAAAAAGAACTAGATAAGGTCTTAGCTAGCTGCTAAAACGGTTCTTATTACAATAGCTTAGGCTACGAGGTGTTGTCAAGTGTACATAAATGTGTTGTCTGGTGCATTTAACCTTTGACATTTCCACGATCATCATCAATCTGTGGAACTGTAAAAAGGCTTATAGGTGACAAGTGCAAATCTTTCTGTTTCCAAAATGCTTGAGGAAGAATAAAATTAAATTGTCTGTATCAGTTATCAAGCTGTTGACTAGGTCACCAAAGTCAATTTAAAAACTAAAATAAGTATTAATAAGTATGCTTTGCTTTTATTTTAGGTATTTTTTGCAGTTATGATTGGTTCGTTCTCATTAGGAAATGCAGCGCCACATTTAAGTACGATTGCTACTACTAAAGGCTCCGCAGCAGCTGTCTACAACATTATTGACAGGGTAATTGTCTAGTGAAAAATTCACTGAGAAATAGTCAAAATATAATGCCAGAAACAGAGTTGACAAATAAATGATTTCATTCAAAACTTGTATATGTATTAATTATTTTACATTTATCAAGTATGACTGGTTGAGTGATCGACTTATTTCATCTTGTGCAGAATAAAGAACAATGCTTTAATGCTGCGTTAGAAGTGTTTCTATAAAGTAGCAAGCCAGCATGAAGCAATTTCATTTACTTTTGGCCCTATGACATTTTGCTGTCTTAGATAAGTTTGGTAGTTATCGTTTTGAATTAGTGCAACGTTTATAATTTTTAGGAGCCAGCTATAGACGCTTACGGTAGCATTGGGAAAATTCCAAGACGTTCTACAGGAAGAATAGTGTTTCAGAATGTGGGCTTTAACTACCCAACAAGACCTGATGTACCAGTACGTTTTTTAATATCAATTTTATAAGTTTTTGATATGACGTATCATTTTGATGCGATACATACAGTTCTAAATAGCATACATTTTTGTTGCTTTATAAAAAATATGGTTTTTGCTTGTATTATTTTATAATGACAACTTTGTTGTATATTTTTAGGTTCTACAGAACTTTAATTTGTTGGTCAAACCCGGACAAACTGTTGCATTAGTTGGTGCAAGTGGCTCAGGCAAATCAACTGTGATAAACTTGTTGCTCAGGTTTTATGATGCAACAGGAGGCCAGGTTTGTGTCATAGATCATAGAGATTGAATTTTGAATCAACTTACTTTGCAAGTAAACATAGTGTTATTTCTGCTTTGTAATGGCAAACAGGAGAATCCCAAAATAACACGCTTTTACTGTTTTTAGATCTACATTGATGAGGAAGAAGTTCAAGGTCTCAATTTACTGTGGCTAAGAAATGAAATTGGAGTGGTGAGTCAGGAGCCAGTGCTATTTGGTTGCAGTATTGCAGAGAACATCCTATACGGCCGACAGGATATCACTGATGCAGAAATGAAAGAAGCAGCAAAAGCTGCTAATGCACATGATTTCATTTCACAGCTTCCCAAGGTTAGTAATGAACTAACTGTATGTTATTCTTTCGTTGTTATTTTAAGTGCAGGTTTTGTTTAGCCTGCACTCGATTTAACATAATAATGCCTGAATACAAAATGACATAGGACAAGGCATTTGCAATGATGTTTACATTTTCTTTAATTCTGAATCTTAGTAAATGAACTATTTTTAGGGTTATGACACCTTGGTTGGTGAAAGAGGTGCCCAGCTGTCTGGCGGTCAGAAGCAGAGGGTAGCACTTGCACGTGCATTAGTACGAAACCCTCGAATACTGTTGCTAGATGAAGCAACTTCTGCTCTTGACGCAACTAGTGAGAAAATAGTCCAGGAAGCTTTAGATAAGGTTTGACATTGTCTTCTGTGCACAATTGTGTAATACTTTAGTAGTGTTAGTAGTAAAAGTAAAACAATGACAAAAACTTATAGAGCATTTCGCTTAGCTGTGTGTGTATTGCTCTGTTCATGTCCGTACAATTAGTGCATAGTCATCATTAACTTTTAGTTTTATTGACCAGGCTAGAGAAGGTCGTACCACCATAGTTGTTGCTCATCGGTTGTCAACCATTCAGGCTGCTGACCAAATAGTCACCATTGAAGAAGGGCGAGTCGTAGAACAGGGAACCCACAAAGAACTCATGGAAAAGCATGGTGTATACCGCGAACTGGTGACACTGCAAACTATGGAAGGAATGGACGAAAACATGTCTTCTTATCTAGGTACGATTTTACTGTGTTGGCGACAGCTGTTTATTTAAAGGAAAACCGGATGATTGATTAGACTCAGTCTCATTTTAATTTGCTGTCCAAGACATACATTTTTTTGCCTATAAAAGTTATCAGTTGTTTCTAATATTTTGAATAATTACCTTGAAAAGTTAATTAACACAACCGAACACAGCTATCACTTACATCACAAACTAACCACAGATTGTGCAATGGTAGGCATCTTCCCTGCACGTCAAGCACGTTTGTGCAAACGAAGATTGCTATAGAATGCTGATGTGATGTCACGAAAATGAGCTCTATGTCACACTGACGTCGCAGATGAATGCTGCAGTGCATGATCATGCTTATCATGGTACTGCACCTATTTGTCAGCCATGTGAATGTGTCAAAAAGGAGCCATTCCCAGTCTAGTGGATTTGCCGAGCCACACCTAGGATTGAAAGTTTAACAAAATTTAACTATCCGAGGTAATTATTGTTTAATGCAAGCTTTGATTTAAAAAAACTTATGATTTTCATAGAGCATACTTTATTTTGAACTAATGTCTACACCATAGGTTCCCAACCTCTGGGTCGCGGCCCAGTTGGGGTCACAAAGCATTTTTTTGTGGGGTCACGGGCTAATCCAAAAACTATTTTTAAAAGATCCTGTTTCCGTGAAAAGCATGTAAGTAGGTGTTGTTTTCTCAGTCTCTCATTGCATCATTTTGTTCTGGAAAGTGAAACTGGGCTTTCCCGCTCTAAATGTGGTATATCAGTGCTTGAATTACCGGGAAAATGCAAATGCGCGTAGTTTCATGCTGTACACTTGTGTACAGTGTACACCGCCCGTCGGCTTGAAATAGAATCGGACATGATTGTTGACCTATTGCATTGCAAAACTGGTCACTGAGAAACAGGCACAACCATCACATTAATTAATTAATGAAACAGTCACTCATTGTTCAATCAATAATTTGTTGAATTGTAAGTTAAAATTAATAAATGCAAACGATAATGGTGTTTAATAGTATAACATGTGATTATGTTCTTCGTGGAGTCACGCTATGATGCAGGGTTCTGGAAAAGGGTCGCCATCAACAAAAGGTTGGGAACTGCTGGTCAACACAATCGTCCAGTTTTCCTTTTAGTGGAATCGTGATACTTGTAGTATTTTTGTTTTTTGTTTGTAGTTAGCTGTATACCAGCATTGTGACAATGTATCTCAAAACTAGCTAAAAAGTTTAAAAAGTGGAGCAAATGTGTAAAAATCTTTGCAGAGTGTGGTTTATGCTGCGCCAAATTGTATAAGAAAGGGAGATGTGAATAGGTTAGTGATCTCAGTATGTGCTCATTTGCAATATTGAACAATGCTTGGCTCTCTAGTCGTTAAAATGAAGGGTAATTTCTAGAAAGCTAATTGTGCGCAGTTTTATTTATCATACTGCCTTTCCACACGGAAGAATGTATAAACAGTCAAATGTGGCTAGGATATACCTCTGCTGGTTCTGTGTCTCAGTTTAGTTGCTCCCACAAGTAATCATTAATAGGCTTTCCATTAAGTGCTGGCTAATGTAAGATGATAAATGTGACGTGATTTTGGTGGAAATGGTGTCTTGTTAAGCTTACTTTATAGTACTTCTGCAGTATTGATTTAGTATTCATGCAAAGTGCCTTTGTTTTTTGTATACACTTCAATATTTATTTGCTTTTGTGACCAAGCATTTATCATTCTAAAAAATATGCTGTAATTTTTTAGATTGGTAAATTACTGTTAAATGAACTGGCCATATTTCTGAACTTGCGATTGGTAACTTTATTTGAGATGAACTATGTTTATTAGAACTCTCCAAAGTTTCAAATTTGCTTGCATATTGGTTACAGAGAAAAAGACTCGTGCAAAGTCGCTTACAAGAATGGAATCCGAAGCACCTCTCACTCGTTCTCTGTCCATGGAAAAGTCAAAAGACCAACAAAAATTAGACAAAGAAGAAGTGAGTGTTTGTAATGGGGAAGTAATTAGTCACATGAAGTTGTATTAGTGCAATAAGGGAATACATTATCAGCAGTTTGAAAACAATTGGAAAAATGTATAGAAGATACTCTATCGATATTTAGTCCAGGTTTTTCGCAAAATTCTACGTTTATGCTGATCAAGGATGACCTGATTTCGATTAGTGAGAAAAAATGTTGAGAAACTAGTTAAATGGAGGACCACAAGACTCAACCTAAGACTGCTCAGTTTTTGATTGGTTGTGGATGTTTACAGGGACGGATTTCTCTACTGGCTAGTATAGTGCCCCTCAAGCTTGAGGGACCTTACTATAAAATTTTCAAATATAATTTTTTTTGAAAAATGAGTATAATATTCTGCATTGCTAAATAATTCATTTAAATAAAGTTTCAACTTTAAAAAAAGGAGACCTGGAAGTCTGAAAACCCAATTTTAAAAAAGTGATCCCGTTTGTGGTCCCTTATTTGAGATAAAGGGGCCCCTGTTTGAGGCCTTTTATTTGAGATAAAGGGCTCTTTTTTGGGGGCCTTAACCATAAGGGCCCTAAACGTTCACACTTTGGTCTGAATGTTTATAACAGTCATATAATTTTGCTTGACTAAGCTAACATAGAGATGATATCAACTGATGTGCAGTAATAATTACTAGCACTTTAGCAGGTTATTTACTACACAATTTACATGCACTGTACTCTTAAGCGTTCTGACAGCATCATAAGAAAATTTGTCACATTGTAGTGGGACTGGATTAAGAATTTCAGGATTGTTTAAAATAATCGGGATCATATCGAGTTTTTGTGTGAAGTGAACATCCATGATTGCTCATTCTCATTTAGAATACACGCTTAATTTTTTTTATTTTACCTTATTTTATTAATGATAATTTATTATTGTCTAGGCAAAAAGTCTTGAGGAGGCAACATTTACTCAAATGCTAAAAGCCAATGCACCAGAATGGCCCTATATAGTTGCTGGTAGCATATCGTCAGCAGTTGTTGGCTGTGCCATGCCAGTCTTCGCAGTGTTTTATAGCGAGATCTTCAAGGTACAAAATTTGTAATACAACATTTGCAATGTTTTTAGATGAGATGCAAGATGTCCCTGTCTGAGTGAAACTATCAGCATGTAAAAAAAGTGAAAATAACAGCAGCTTCGTTTTTTCCCGTTAAGCATATTTGATTTTAAAGGCCGAGACTGGGTTGCTACGGGAAAATGATGCGAGCTTCCGCATAGCTTACTATTTAGAAACAAAATTGTTACAGGCTGCTAAGCATATTCTGTTATAGCATGTCACAGACAACTTGAATCTGTAATTAGTTATGCGGTTCATTGCTGCTCAATCATTTAATTCATGTGATTTTTTATCCTTAGCAAAATTTTGAATTTTAATTTTTTTCTATAAGCTTATAATGTTATGCCTTTGGGGGATTTAGATTTAATAACTTAATTGTAAATTTTAGTAGAGAATGCAATGATCAGTATTAATCCCTTTTGTGTCGTAGGTCTTTGGTAATACAGATTACGAACAGCTAAGAGTAGATGCCCGATTCTGGAGTCTTATGTTCCTGGTACTTGCATTCGTTCAAGGAACTTGTTATTTTGTGTCGGTAACGTATCTTGTTTGTTGATGTCTAGCCAAGATTCGAATATAAACATTCTTTTAAAATTTGCAATCATGTTTTTTGTTTTTATTCATATTTGAATAAGCCTTTATCAGATGAAGAGCGTGCCAGATTGGCTTTGATTTTACACATTATTATTATATGAATATGAACTATTATTATATGAATAACAAGAGTGTGCACCAGTGGCGGACAGGCTCACTCGGATACCGGGAAATTTCCCAGTGGGCCCCAAAGTGATGGACCATCTCATTAGAAATAACGAAAAAAGGAGAAACTAAAGAAAGAAAAATATTGCATAGATTCTGGGAACATTTAAGTAAAGCTTCTTTGATGCTATAATTTTTTTCGGAAGATAATAGATGTCCTCAGTTCCTTGTTTGGTGAAACTTTTTTCATTTTTAAGGATATTTTTAGTTTTGTTTTGGTTTATGAGATATTACGCACATTGTAAGAAATATTCCTTCAGTAATTCAATTTTGAGGCATCGGATAAAAAGCCGAAAATATGTTTATTACATTATGAAAAATAGCTGTATATATATATATATATATATATATATATATATATATATATATATATATAACATAACAGCAGCATAAGGTCTGCAATGAAATTATGATGTAGTATTCGCACTTACTGCGCACAGTAGGAATTTAGGACAATTACCACGTGGCTCATATACCAATACAATGTAGAAAACTTCCGCTAAAACAATGTACAGTGTCAGTACACTTTGATGTGATTTCTGGTTCACATTGCACTTCTAGAAAGTCATATAGGAACTGCTGCTTCCATATCCTGTTTAAGTATTCTTTTTATGCATCTGCATACTCGAATTTATTCTTAGGCTTCAAATATCTTTTGAGCTTGTCGTTCACACTAGTCAGTTGTGAACGTGCTTTCAGTAAGTTGAAAATCGTAAAAACTCGATTACGCTCTTCCCTTTCAAATGAGCTACTTGAAACTTTTTTATTGATGAGCATCGAAAAATGCTTTTTTTCTGAAATTTCTGTGGATGATATTGTTCCTTGTCTTGTGAAAAAATCGACACAATTTTCTAGATTGCTTGTTGTCTAGGAGATTTCTACTTTGTAAGTTCCTGAATTTTGACTGTTGTAGTGATAAGTGCACACATTAAAAAATGCAGACGTTCCAGTTTTATTTATACTTTGAAAACAATTTCAAATTATGCTTTGTAAATTACTCAAATTGGTAATGCTATGATTGAGATATTTATTTTTATTATAAGATTATTAGAATTTTCTAGTACTTGTATTATGCATGCATTAACAGAAATAAATACAACAATATTGAATAGGTGTAACATTTTATTTGCCTAAAATCTTTGCTTTTATTTGATTCCTTTGACTATGTTTTGGATTTAAGTGGTTTCTTTCTTTTGACTACGACCTTTTAAAATTTTCCCGGTAAAAAGTTTAGGCCCAGTCTTCCACTGGTGTGTACCAATAGCAAAACTGATTTTAGCTGTGGAAGATATGACATCAATTTAATAAACATATTTTACGATTGCTAGAGTGAGTGTAAAATCGTAAGATTTGTTACTGAGTTTGTGCTTTTTTCATCCTGCTAGGTAAATTTTTCTGTAAATTTTTTTTTACTGTTATCCAATTTAAAATTGGTGTACGGCATTTTATCTTATGTTTCATTTCTTAAATTTCTAATTGTTTTTATGAGGTAGATGAACCATTAAACTAATTTGTTTAAAAACAGAGGAAAATACTGAAGTGCTTTGTGAATATTTGAGTTTCTGAACTACAAAATGTTCGATCAGTACAATACCAGTGTTAATGAGACACCATCCTTCAGTTGAACTTCTTAATGCTCATATTGATCCTTTATCTAATTAAGGCAAAACAACATCAAATATTAAACATTAAAATATTTTTTTATTCCAGTTTGCACCAAGTTTTCCACTTATTAATCAGACTACCTAATTACTGTAAGTTTTTTAATGTGTTAGTCTGCCGTGTTTGGAACATCTGGGGAAAAAATGACAACGAGACTTCGTCTGCAGACATTTACCAATATTCTCAGACAAGATGTTGGCTGGTTTGATGATCCTAAGCATTCAACTGGTAAACTTACAACTCGGCTTGCCACTGATGCACCCATTATTAAAGGGGTATGAATAGATGACTGTAATTGAAAAGGAACATGAAGTTTTTGGTGAATACATTAAAGTTCATTTTGTCAATTTTGCATGCTTTTGTTTGATTAAAAATTGCAAGTATTAATTATGGCTGAAAAAATTTTGATTCAGAGTTAATTAGAGTCTGCTTTTTTACATTGTATAAATACGTTTGTAATTTAAGCCCTTTGATCCAGGTAGTATATTTAGTTTGAACATTATTATTTTATAGTAATCTTTTAGCTGAAATTAAATAACCTTTTTGCATGTTATGTGAGAGAATTTGCAATTTGTTTTCCAAATGATTTTTTAATATTGCAGGCTACCGGAGTGCGGATCGCAACTGTTTTGCAATCGATTGTCACTATGATTGCTGGATTGGTCATAGCATTTGCTTTCGGCTGGAAATTGGCACTAGCCATTCTAGCTTCTGTACCTGTGCTAGCCCTTGCTGGATATATGCAGATGAAGGCTGTGATGAGCAATCAGAAAAGAGACTCGGCTCTGCTGGAAGAAGCTGGAAATGTATGTTGTAATTATACAGCAACAACCAGAAATCTTTACGTTTGGTTGAACATGCTTAATGTTAAAATAAAATTATTTTAAAGTTGTGTCAGAAAGTATTAACTGATAAGCTTGAAACTTAGATGGCTTAGCATTTTGTAGTTTTTTACATTGGAGGTTTCCACTCCCAGGACTTGTGACTTTATTTTTTTATGATTAAAAACTTGGTCAGTATTATGGCCACCGCTGAGTGTTTTTTATTTGTGCGCAATTCGGATCTAAGAGAACCCTGGTTTTTCATCAGTTTTGTTAGGCATGGAGTTTTCTTAGAATAAACTTTTGGTTCAACTCACAATTGTGGAGGACTAGCATTACGAAACAGGGTAGACACTTGGGCTAGAGGCTCAAGCAGCGACGGCAAACATTGACCTCAGTGAAAGGGTCAAGGACACAGGAAATCAGTCGGTTTGAGTCACAACATTGAAGAACTGTAAAACTATAGTAACTAGAGTCACCACCCATGAAACTTACATGATAGGCTGACGCTGTATATTCCGATACAGTAAACCAGGCAAAATAAGCAAGTAATGCATTGTCATTTCTGTTACCGTTACCACTCAGAAATATTTTGCTTTTGTAACTTTAATAATCATTTTAAGTTTTATATCTAAAGAGAAGCCGTCAATTTAATCTGTATAAAACAAGAAGAACTGCATAGTTTAGATACTAATTTAGAACTGTGAAATGCATCCCTATAGACTAGGTTTAATCTGTTAAGTTCCCATGTTGGGCATCATCTGCTATGTGAATAAACAGTGTATGACGAGAAAGGTGAGGCTGTAGACCAGTATGAACATTGAAGTTATACAAGTAGCAAGTGCATGAAAAGAGGTTACTTTTATTAAATCAGAAAGGCAGTTTGGTTGCGACGTAAATTGTTATAGCAGAAATGTTATGAGACTCACCGATGGTTGTAGTTACCATGGGAATCGACTTTAACGAATTGTGAAAGTGCAAGGAAACCATATGGACTAATATGAAAATAATAGCAATTGCTGGGCTTCGAGGTACGGAAGCAACTACAAGGCAGTGAGGTCCTATAATTGACAATCTGACATGGATTCTTCGTGCTGGCTGTTTAGCTGAGATGTTAGCTCTACACGGCACGTTTATTATGATGGATACGTTTATAGATGTGCGATAATTGGATAGTTGAAACTGTGTGCAGAATATGGGGCTCTGATGGAAACACATGGATGTACGCTTTACAGTAGTGGAGAGCTCGACGGACACTCCTATC
This sequence comes from Tubiluchus corallicola, assembly GCA_030141605.1. Taxonomy (NCBI): domain Eukaryota; kingdom Metazoa; phylum Priapulida; class Priapulimorpha; order Priapulimorphida; family Tubiluchidae; genus Tubiluchus; species Tubiluchus corallicola. The sequence goes on from JAQGDQ010000634.1 coordinate 52,158, forward strand.
TATGTGCTGACATCCTATGAACGTGTTGCTGTTGAAGTTAGGAAGAGCCTAGGAAGCTGGTAGCGTAAGCGGGTAGAAACTAGCTCTTTTGCTTCAGTGTTACATTTTATTTGTTACATGTTAAACATAATTTCTATGCAAATTGTATTGCTAAATAAATACAATAGCCAAATTGTCACTATTTTCACTCATGTGAACGGGTTCAGTGTAAGACACCCCCATTGCATAAACGTGACACACCCACACAGATATGGATCTGAACTCATTCAGTCTTGTTCTTTGAGAAAAATTTTTTCTTTCTTGTTCCCGTTTGTTATAAAAACTGTTTGATTTACAAGAATAGTTGTGAATTATCCTTTATGATAGGCAAATGCTCACTGCCGCTAAAACTGCTTATGTTAGTGCTTGTGAATTATTACTGCGTTCATGCAATCGAAATTTATTTTTCTGCAGACAGCAAGTGAAGCTGTGGAGAATGTTAGAACGGTTCAAGCATTAACAAGAGAGCGGACTTTCTATGAAACATACTGCAGGCATTTAGAGTACCCATTTCAGTACGTTCTTATTCCTTATTTGTGTATTTATAAATTGTTGTATATTTTAGAAGCAAAGAAAACCACTGTAGGCTTTGCAGCTGTTTCTGTATAATTCGTAAACTGCTTATCTCATTTCGTCAGATTTGCTTCTAATTTTTTAGTGCAGAAAACAATCAAAAAACCAATGTCCATCACTGATCACATCTCTGATTATATTATTATTACTATTATTATTATTATTATTATTATTATTATTATTATTATTATTATTATTATTATTATTATTATTATTATTATTATTATTATTATTATTATTATTATTATTCAAGTTTCTATGCATTTTTTGAGTGTTTAATGCAAAACTCGTCAGATGTGCAAAGAAAATATTGTACATGTAGGCCTGTTAGCAATGAGAACTAATCAATAACAAACTGAAGTTGTGCACAAAGCACTTGTTTGTTGCTGCTGCCTGCTGTAAAATTCGTCTACTATTAAATTTAGTAGCTTGACCAGTTTCATTTAATAGTCTAATTATAAATATACTCTAGGCCCTAAGGGGAATAGTTGAGTGTTTGTGGTATATGCTTACCACTGAATTTAAGCAATGTCAAGCTTGGTCATTAAATGAATGGGTGTTCTCTCAGGAAACTTGTTTTGGAAAGTTATATATGCCACACTGCCACCAGCTATTTCTCTATTAAAAAGAGGATTTATGTGTCATAAAATGATGCCGCTGCCTGTTCAATGTCTCATCTTGGAAAAATTATCATCATATGTGAAGATAATGAAGTAGCTTTTGGGCCTTCACAACAATCATTGAACATTGATGCATCAAATGCTGTATAAGAAAAAATGATTATCTGGACACTCCTTTCATCACACAATGTGTACTATACAATCTCACAGCAATGTGACTAAAGCAGTCCTGGTCACATGTTTTCCCTGGTCATCTGTTTTCAGGATAATAAATTATAACAGTTGGCCTCATGCTTTGGTTCTAGCTTTTACTAAAAACAGTATGGCACTACTTGGGTTCTTGGAATTTAAAAAACACTGAAATCAAGCATTTAAATTTTAATATTAGAGAAATGACAGAAATATTCAATACATTTGTAATACACTTAATAAGTTTCTCTGCACTTTTTTTTCTTAACAGGGAATCAAAAAAGCAAGCTTTGATATATGCTGTAACATTTGCCTTTTCTCAAGGAATCATATTTGTAATTTATGGTGGAGCATTCTGGTTTGGCAGCTATCTGGTTGGCGAAGGTGAAATGGAGCCATTTGAAGTTTACAGGTAATAGTTATTGTTTGGTTTTTGCTGCAGGTACAGTCATATTGAATTTCGTTATATTCAGTCATCATACATGAGAGGCATCTGAGGCTGAAAAACTATAATTTTTTATTGTATATGTGTTAGTACATCTACTAAGAATACACAATACATGGGTTTAAGTGCTAGTGAATAATTTTTGTTTTACTTGTAACACACTAAAAGTACTAGGCTTCAGCATTACCACATTTTGGGCCTCAGCAGCACACATTTCATGCTGTGGATGTTGCATTGTTAGAGATTCCAGTTGGGGTCTTATTAATGCATCTTCTGACAGGCTCCATTACTTATTTTTTGTAGTTGTTTATTTATTAAAAACGTTTTTAATCTAGACTATAATGTGTAAAAGACTGCATTTCCGGGAGTGCATAAACATTATTTAGTTTACAGTTATTAAGTTTTAATTTGTTGTGTTTTAATCTTGATTTTGCCTTATATATTAGGAGCTTAAATTAAGTATATATATATACAGTCGTGGCCAATCGTGGCCAAAAGTTTAAGCCCACCTGTGATTACGATGTGAATTTTGAGCTTTTTTAGTATTCAATACCATTTCCCTCACAGCGGCTATCCGACTTGGCTAGACTTGTGCAGTATTCTTCGGATAATTGCTGAGTCCAAACGAGTTTTATTGCCTTTTCTAGTTCATTTGCACTACTTGGTTGTACTCCGGCACCCTGTCTTTTAAAGCTATCATAAATTTTTAATAGGATTCAGATCCGGGCTGTTTCCTGGCCACTCTAACGTGCGTACACCCTTCCTCCTTAGGAAATCTGATACGATCTGTGACCAGTGACAGGGTGCACCATCCTGCATAAAGATGGAGCACTCATGAACCTCCATATGCAGTTGTAGCTTCTCTTTCAGTAGGTCTAGGTAGCGGTCATTATTCATGGTCATCCCCTTGGGAAGAAAGAAGAGCCCAGAGTTGCATTTCCACGACATTGCTCCCCAGGGAATAATGGGAGGGTGTTTCATAGTTTGCTGGGTCTTCTCATTATGACGTCATAGTGAGGCATTCACAAAACAGTGTTGTTGCTGTGATTAACGCGTGTGGAGGTCATACTAAATACTGAAACCGGGCATTTAGAAGTGATTAATACACAGTAAAAGGACATTTCAAGTCATTCTAGAAAAGGAAGCTGCAGAATTTTTTAAAAGCAATGTTCATGGTGATTCCACGAATGAGTTCCTTGTTTGATGATAAAAATATTTCATTATCTCCATAATTCTGTTTTGCATCAAAGTTAATTATGAAATCACCGTCTCGCCGGGATAACAGGCATTGATGACGTCACAGTGAGGATGATGTCATCAAGTCGAAGGACATATGCGCATGTGCAGTTCACTCATCCTCTTACCTTTCATTAGAATTACCATCCAACATAATCAGACGACTGGGCCGAGAGCGCCTCTAAGACAATTCCCGCAACCGTACAGATGACGTCGTCATCTCGTAAGTACTGTGCATGCGCAAAACAAACATTTATTTGCAATTTTCAATTACCTTCCTAATGAGCCATCGTGTGTATGAATCAGTCCACCATGAGGGAAAATATATAGTATTGAATACCAAAAAAGCTCAAAATTCACGTCGTAATCACAGGTGGGCTTAAACTTTTGGCCACGACTGTATATATATATATATAATCTTTATTGCACAAGTTACACACCTTTACAAGTATGATAAAATACATGAAAATATTATATGTATAACCAGTCAAAGCCTGTTATAGGCAATAGTGTTAAACTAGAGAAACAAATTAACGAAAGTTAATTTTTTTAAAAAAAGTGAATAAAAGAGGTAAAATTTACATGTTTATATAGCGTAAAATTAAAATTGAATTACAAAATATAACTTCATGAAATTCACATCGACAAAGCATATGCACAAAACGTTTTAAAATAACTTTAACATATGTATTTTTACAGTAAGCCTTTTTTATTTGGATTATTTTATGTAATTTACATTATACTGCTGGTAATATAGACATAATTATTATTTGTAGCTTTTTTATCAGTTTTATAAGGGGCTTCTCATAATTTTTGAGATCTTTTAAACTCGTTGAAGATTTTATTTGTTGAGGTGCCGAACTCCAGATTTTAATTGCTGCTTTGGATATTGAGTTATGACTGTGTTTAGTGCTTGTCTGAATTTGCTTTATGTTAAGAGTTCTTGTGTTTAACTGTTTATCTTTAATAAAAGGTATGTAATTATATTCAAATGGTTTGCTGATACATGTATGTATTTATAAATGAACGTAAAGGTATGATGTTATATAATGGCTTCTATGGTGGAAATGTCTAATTTTTCTGTTTGCCGTGGTTGAATAGTTTTTCTTTATTTGATAGCCAAGTATATGTTTTAAAGCATAATTTTGCATGAGGTCGAGCTTGATTAGAAGATTTCTTGGTAGATTGATTAGTAGGCAACAGCCGTAAGCTAAATGAGGAAGGCCCATGGTTTTGCAGATTAATAATTTAGTTGGCCTTTTACTTGTTTGAGAAAGGAAACACCTTGTACCATTTTTTGTACGGTGCTATTAACGTGACTGTCCCATTTTAATTTATTATTAATTTCATACCAAACAATTTGGTTTATAACAATAAATAACAAATATCTTCACTCCGATCATATCTCCATTTTCAAGAGATTCTTAAAAAACCAAGTAAATTAGTTTCTAGACCGTTACACATGCACTATATTCATTTCTGTGTGAGTGCTCGACTAATGGCGGATCGATGATGACAGAGACAATGTCAACTGGCCTTACTGTCATTTATCTCACACAAATTGATCGTCATGCACTCATAAAAGCAAAGCTTCGGTATTTAAAGGAATAGGACTCTTAGAAACTGGAACTCCTTACACACAGTTTACTGAATTAATCTCAGGTTTACCCTGTAGCTATTACTAATTGTTCATGCAGGAAAGATTTTGCAAAGTGAAGCAATAAAATAGATCAATTCAAAATTCTTTGTCAGTACCAAAAACCAAGCAGTCAGATCAGGGAACAAGCCCTAATAAGATGACTATATGAAAACATTATGATATAAATTATTGTTAGACATTAGTGATGGTGTATTTTCCTAACTTTTATAATTGTCTTGCTTAGGGTATTTTTTGCTATTGCTTTCTGTGGGATATCAATTGGACAAGCTTCGTCGTTTTTGCCTGATTATAGCAAAGCAAAATTGTCTGCTACTTTGGTGTTTGATCTCATCAATACTGAGCCAGTTATTGACAGCTACTCAGCACAGGGCACTAAAGTGGTAGGAATATTTTCGCCTTTTTATCTAATTTCCTCAAATGTTTGGTTATTGTACTTACTGTTGTAACTAAGGTAATTTTCCTGCATCCAAATGAATATAGTTTTAAAAACTGAATAACATTTTAACCTTAGCTTTTTCCCTTCTCGTGATTTCATGCAATAAGTGACAATCTTAGAGAGTGAGCATTCATATGTATGACTGTGAACACTTGTTTCTTATGCACGGGCTTCTAGAGAGCTTTGATGCTTACTAAAAGTCTTGCTCTTTTCACTTGCTGTTTAGCTATGAAGCTTTCTTAATACTTTGACAGACAGCAATATTTGCTTGCAGCCTGGCAACATACATATTTAAAAAATCCTGCCCTTGTAAGAGTAAAGTGTTCTATTCTTTCCACCCTTTATAGTAATTATGACCTATTTGGGTAGTTAGCTAATGCTTAGTGCTCAGTTCATGTGTCGTGTGGGTTGTTTAGATCACATAAATGGCTTACTCTCGTCTACTGTGGTATACGCTGCACAGTTACAGCTTTATAATAAATATTACCACAGTAGTATAAGGATTACTCACTTACTCGTAAAGTTTAAAGCAGCAGCTATACTATTAGTTTCAGAAAATTTGTTATGAAATTACTGCTTAGTAAAAAAATGAAAATATATAAAAATTTAGCTGAGATGATATTAGCAGTTTCACATGACTAACATACTTTCCCACTGAAGTTGTCAGCACGTATTATAATGATTGTGATTTCTTCAAAGTATAAGATAATGATTGAGTTGTATTGTACATAGGAAAATTTGACTGGTGCTATTCACTTGGAAAAAGTACGCTTCTGCTATCCAACTCGCCCAGATACTACCGTATTGAAGAACATTACACTGGGTGTTGAACCAGGGCAAACTCTGGCTCTTGTGGGTAGTAGTGGTTGTGGAAAGAGCACAATAACACAGCTGTTGTTGAGATTCTATGATCCCCAGGAGGGCTATCTGGTGTGTAAGAGAGTTATTATAATCTTCCATTTACTGGTGTGAACACAAAATTGTGTGTTTTCATTAAGCATTCATTTTGAAACCATTTACTATAGCTGAAATGATAGTATTCTACTGAAGTTAGCTTTTTATTTTCCACAGTATACAAAGAAAACCACATTGTACAAACTGCGGCTTAACACTTTGCTTATGTGTGTTAAGGTGAAATTTAAATTTCTAATGTATATACATTTTAATAATATTATTTTTTGCTCAGTTAACCAAGCTCAGCTTAATTCAATTAAGTTTATTTCATTTCACTTCAGTTTGGTTCAGTTCAGTTCAGTTCTGTTCGTATTTTTAAATAAATTGAGTTGAATGTGATTGATTTAGTGACTTTCGCCAATCAAAAAGATTTGTACCGTTTTTTTTGGTGCAGTGACAGAGCAGCGGATGCTTTGTCGACTTCTTGGCATTTTTAAATGGAAGTTTATCATTTTGCTTAGTTTAATAGACCTGAATTCATAAAGTAATTATTGACAATCCTTGTGTTTTAATAATACAATATTCAGTTCTGTTCAGCTCAGTTCAGCCCAGTTCAGTTCAGTTCCTTTCACTTCATATTCAGTTCATTTTAGTTCAGTTCAGTTCCACTCATTTCAGTTATTTTCTGTTCCACTCCATGTAGTTACATTTTCTTCCTTTTAATTAACTTCATTTCTATTCAGTTCACTTAGGTTCAGCTCACTTCAGTTGAGTTTAATTAACTTTACTTAATTTCATTTCAGTTCACTTCCATTTCATTCAATTCACTTCATTTGAGCTCAGTTTAGTTCACTTCAATAACAAGCATTTCATTTCAGCTCATTTCGGTTTAGCTTGATTCACTTCATTTCGTCCCAGTTCATTTGAATTCAGTTCAACTCCATTTTCTTCTGTTCACTTCATTTGAGATTAATTCATTTAACCTTGGTTAGCTTTATTCAGTTCAGCTTCCCTTCATTTGGTTCATTTCATTCCATTTTGCTTCATTTCAGTTTAGTTTATTTAAGCTTACTTCCAATGATTGTGCAAATAAATGAAGAACAGTTAGGGCTACAGCCACACAGCAAGTTGGTCAATTAATACCAAGTAGGTCACCTTTGTTGACCAATGCTGTCTTGTTTGCATTTGGATTAGGACTTTCTTTTGGAGCATGTAAAAGAGGATGCTTTCATTTTTCTATGTAACAAGGATAATCTCATTGTTGCTGTTTTTAGGAGCCCTTTTCATTAACGCATTAAAGTCCAGAGTATATGGAAGACAGCATACTTGCAAAATTATTATGTCTACCAGTTAGTACTAACAACAGTGCACCTTGTTTTGGCCCAATGAAGCATTTATTAATATTGCCATTATTTCGTGTGTTATATTAGCGGTAATTGTTCTACAGGCTGTCGATGGCTATGATATTCGCTTTGTCAACATTGGTTGGTTGCGGAGTGTCGTAAGCATTGTCAGTCAGGAGCCAGTCTTGTTTGACACAACAATTAGCAAGAACATCAACTACGGAGTCGAGGAAGAGCTGCCATACGAAGACATCGTGAAAGCTGCTAAAATTGCAAACATTCATGAATTCATTATGACACTGCCTGATGTAAGCAAATTTGGCACATATATTATTTATGTGTGTTCATGATATGTACTTATTATATAGGTATTGCAACACAGATAGGCCTCCCCCAGCAAGGTAGAGCACTGACCGCTAATGCATTTTACTGCATTTTAGACCATTTTTGTGGCTGCTACAAGCTATTTCCTCAAGCAAGTTCACTAGTTTAAAACTCATTATGTCATCTTAAATTTGTGCCTTATAATTACACACGAATATATTGGTCAGGGCTCGAATACCTGGATCTGCATCGCACTTCACTTCGTAAATTATTGCCATTGCTCCCGGTTTTTAGTCTAGCATTGCAAGGACTGCTGCACATAAACTTTTGTGTTTCACTTCAGATTATGAAAATATGTATGTATAATAACAGTAAATAAGTTTGATGAATATTCATGCATCACAAATTATGCTGAAAAAACTTATATGTATTATACCAAACTGTTTAAATTCATGGAAAATCTTTTTATGTAAAGCCACTTCTATCCAACTGTTATGTAACTTGTGTAACTTGGTTTCAACCGCCACACTGTCTGGAATAACCTATAATGAAACAATCAAATTTTGATAATGATTGTCACAATAAATTAATACATTAGCTACAAAGGGCAGACGTGTGTCGTTATTTGGAATTTAAATTTCAAAAAGAAAACAAACAATTTTTACTACTGATTAAAAAGCAGAAATTTCCAAAATTAAGCAGAAGTTGTGCTTCGCAAATTAAATTTGTGAGCGTAATGGGTGCTTAACTTTACACAACATACAGAAACAAGAAGTTATCAGTTTGCTATGAAATTTTAAAACAAACGTGGTTTGCATGGGTGTAACTGTGCCAAAACAGCGATCAGGCTAGGCAGCGCTGTTTGCAAAAAGCAGGTTGCAAAGTAAAGTAAAGTGCAACTGCTCCTGCACTTTCATGATTATCTTTTCTTGCTAGATTATAATGATTGTACTTCATTCACTCTATGTAATGAAAGTGATCTGTTTACCTTGAAATCAGCATAAATGTGTTAGGACAACATGTACATTGCCTATAGATTAATCCAAGGCGTTCGAATAAGACTCAATAAGTGAATACTTTTTTTGTATAAATGCTACAGGACATAAATTATTGTAGTTGTTAATCTCTCTTTTTACATATATACAGTGCCAGCCAGTATTTTAATATGGTGCAGTACTGCACGGTTGAATAAATATTAATTATGCTTTGTCGTCAAAAAAGTTTTTAATTAATAAAGAGATTGATTTAATAATTTTCTTTTTAATTTAATAAGGACTAAGTAGAAAATTAGGGAATTTAACTTGAACATACTTGTCGGATTGTTGCCCATCATTCGTCTGTAAGAAAATTAATATATCTATAGCTTTGCAATGCCAGACTTCATCAATCATCATCAGCAGGATATGCTCATCCACTGTTGGACGAATCCCTCTTCCCTAGCTCGCCACAATGTCCTGTCTTGGGCGTTAATCTCTGTTAATCGCTTAGTCCATCTATTGTCTTTAAATCTAGCCACATGACCAGCCCATTTCCATTTCATTTTTGCCACAAATTGAAGAACGTCTGTTGTTTTTGTTCGCTTTGTAATCTCTTCTTGATTAATCCTCTTCAACAAAACATTCACCATTATACGCTCGACCGCTCTCTGAAATGTCCGTAACCGCCTTTTCTGTAACTCCATCAAATACCAAGTTTGACAACCATATGTCACTGCCGGCAATATACACTGATTCCAAACCTTTCTCTTTAGACAAGTTGGAATACGTCTGTTCGATATAATATCTTTATACTTTGAGTATAAAGCCCAACCAGCATTCACTCTCTTAGTTATCTCGTGGTCCATCTGACGTTCCATTCTGATCTCCTGCCCTAAATATTTATAACTCTCCACATGTTCTATCTCGTCTTGTCCGATGTTAACCTTCTCTCTAGTGGGATAGTTGGTCATTACCTTTGTCTGTCCTCGATGCATTTTAAGGCCAATTCCTCACACTGCTCGTCTAAATCGTTCAGCTTTTGCGAATTCAGCAGATAATTTGCGAATAAGGCGACATCATCTGCAAAGCGGAGATTACTGATGCTCTCACCGTCAACTACTATACCAAAGTCATCGACATTCGATTTTGAAAACACTTCTTCTAATGCAGCCGTGAAATGTTTGGAAGATATAGGATCTCCCTGCCTGACTCCTCTCTGAATTGAAATGGTTTATGAGACCTCGTCTTCCATGTGGATTTTTGCTGTTGCATTTGTGCACATATCCCTCAATATATCAATGTAGATCTTGTTAACACCGAAGTTTGTTAAGGTGCCAAGAAAAACTTCGTGTTCCACAGAGTCGAAGGCCTTTTCAAAGGTCTATGTATCTAATTTCTATGTATCCAATATTCAATTTGATATTATATTCTTTACAATTCGATATCAGATGATTTACTGAGTGGAGATGATCACAAGTAGAATAACCGTGTCTAAAACCAGCTTGCTCCGGAGGTTGGTATCCATCTAGCTGGTTTCCTATTCTGTTTTGCAGTACTCTGGTGAACAGCTTGTAAAGGTAAATTCCTCTAGAATTTCCGAAAACATAGTCATACTGAGATCTTGATCTGCCGTTTGGGTGTTCCCATGTCCAGTATCTTTTCTGATTTTTCTTGAAAAGGGTGTTAGCAATGACTAAACCCTGTGATGATGCAAAGTCCAGCAGTTTTTGGCCACGATCATTCCGAATACCATCTCTAAATTTTCCAAGGCATGTGTATTGTTCATTTGGTAATGCTACTCCAACTCGACCGTTAAAGTCGCCTATCAGTATCTTATACTCAGTTTACCATCTTGCCAGACTTACTATCTGTCAAATGTTTTGCAGTAACTGGTTTCTGTAATGAGATTGAATATGTAAATGCTGAGTTGTAATACAGTAATTCTAAATTATAAGAAAGTATTTTAGTTCCTATCAAGTTGAAAATATATGTTGTGATAACTTAATTTGTATCAGATCTTTTGTTATACATAGTGAGTTAAACTATGGCTGTGTAATTTTAAAGCTTATAGAGTACATTGTAATTATCATTTTTTCAACTTGTGCTAAAATGTTTTAGCTTTTCTTGTAGAGACAGCTTATCTAATTAAATATTTGCATTTATGTTTATATGGCAAAACATTTTCTAGTACGTGTATTTGTTTTTGTTTTTTAGATTGTAATGTTAAGTTAACATTTATGTTGCAGCAATATAGTACAGTTGTGGGTGAGAAAGGCACGCAACTGTCTGGAGGTCAGAAGCAGCGAATCGCTATAGCTCGAGCTTTAGTGCGTAATCCAACCATTCTCATCCTGGATGAAGCCACTTCAGCTCTTGACACAGAAAGTGAACGGGTGAGAGGAGCTTTATAAAATGTTTATCGTATTTTTTGCCACAATAAGATTCTCTTTTATCTAGTGGCAACTTAACTGTAAAGATCCATTAAGAGCCGAAAACGTGATATTGGTTATTATTATTGCACTTTTAACAGTAAACATTGCCATTCACGTGCATGTACAGGGTATGTACAGTACATAATAAAACTACAGAATGTTTGTTGACTTTCAGATGATAATGCAACTCAGTGAGCATGTAGTAGGTGCCGGGCAGGTCACCTTACTTATAGAGTTCAGTTTTAGCTTATAAAATAACTATTATGTTACTTTGTTGAGGTTAAGTAGTGTAAAACTAGTATAAAACTGATAAAGACTTTGCAGTTGATATTACAAAACTGAAGTGTAAATATTTTGCGTGTTTAAATGCTATTTTGTCAACACAGTGGCCCAAATGCAACCCAGTAGTGGTAAAAATGTTAATTAGTTCTTATTGTCTTCCTATTCTGTTCTACGGGTGTGTGACAGTTTGTGGGAAAAAAACTAATATATTATAACTGGTCTAGGGTAATTTAGCATCAAAGTTTCAAACCTAAAGCTCGGGTCACATGTTCTCCGTGAGTGTGAACGACTAAACAGGAAACACTAAACAGACAGAGCTCGTAATTTACTAATATGTCAGGGTAATCATTTCTACTAATTTCATCACCAAGCATTTGGGTTCATGTTGGGGCAATTCTCCTATAGGACTCGATTATTTTACTAAATATAATCATTGAGTTGTTAATCGTAAAATGTTTTCACAAGCTTTGAAATAGAACTATTAAACACCTGGATGCTGTGCAAATCATACAGTATATTATTGAACAAGAACAAAGCAAAGAACAATTGTACATACAGGAGAAAATAATACCTACTGGGCCCAGATTTAACAAGCAGCAAGGAGTATACACATGTTTACACGTAGTTCCCGATGGCCGGCTCTTCCAGGATGCACCAAGGACGGTTCACGGTCCCAAATCCACGATCCTCTACTGGAATAAGGAGGATGCTCCACCATGTAGCCGATCCATGAGTTCTGACACGCCACAAGTAGTTTAATCTGGAATCGTAGTCATATCTCTGCGCCTCCACTACCGCCGAATAGCGTAACCAGGATGCTGCGGACCCCACCACTATGTGAACTCTTCACCAATGCTCCGAAAGTTTCAGAATCCCTCACAAGGTGGGTTGTCCAAGAGCTCCTCTAAGTGAAGAAGCATGACAAGGCCATTACTTTACTCCTGAGTCGTGCTGGTGTTACGTAAAGGTTGTCGATACAACATTGTGCATTTAACTATTGTCTCTCACAGAACATCAACTAAATTTTGCCATTAAGGCCAAAATAAAACTCATAGACAAAACGTGTCTCAAACATATGACGAACAGAAGAAAAGTACCAACTATGTCGACCAGGTAAAAACGGCCTGGATAGACATCCGTTCAACACAAAATTCGGTACCTGAATGAAGTGGGCAAACATTAGCCTAGATAGAATGACCTTGTATATAATGCATAGTATCCAATGGCTTCTATACTGTCCAAAATCTCATAGTGATGAATGGCCCTGTATATCGGCCAGTTAGCTAGCGGTCATGCATCGCATGGCCGTGACACAGCTCCCCCCAAAAAGAAATTTGTCACAAATTTCAAAAACTGGCAGATTATTTACCATTCAAATTCATATAATCCATTAGCAAATCCACAAAGTGCAAAAATTACATGTCAACAACATTCCAAAAAGTATTCACAGAAACAAAGATACTGCTCCTTTAAAAAAAATTAGAAAGAAAAACACTGATTACTGGCAAAACAAATGTGCTCTTCAGTTTGCTTTGCAATAGTAAACTAGCATACTGGCTTACTTTTTGCCTATTATAACCGGCTAAGGCAATCAACCACCTTGTTATCTACACCGGCGATGTGTTCAACTGGAAAAGAAAATTCACTTAGAATTAGCGCCCAATGACAGAGACGTCTATTATTTTTGCGCATTTTGTTCAATGCCAAAAGACTACGCTGGTCTGTTCTCACAACAAACTTTCTTCCTTCAAGATAATAGCGCAATTTGTCCACCGCGTACACCACACTCAACAGCTCACACTGTACAATAGAATAACGAGATTCTGTGGGTGTCAATTTTCTACTTATGTATGTTATGGGGACTTCCCCTAGCCCATCTTCTCGATCCTGAGATAAAACTGCCCCAATACCAAGGAAACTGGCATCAGTGGTGAGTATAAATGTTTTAGTGAAGTCTGGTGAGTGCAAGACTGAATTTGATGTTAGTGCTTGCTGTAGATGGAGAAAACTTTTCTCACAACTATTTCTCCAATCTACTAAAACAGGGGCTGATTTTTCAGTTAATGCATGAAGAGGGGCGGCGATGGTACCAAAGTTCGCAATGAATCGCCTATAAAATCCGACCATTCCTAAGAATTGGCGTACCTGATTCTTCGTCACAGGTCTTGGGAAATCATGGATCTGTTGCACCTTCTTTGATTGCGGTTTCAGGCAGTTCTTGCCTACAATGTAGCCGAGGAATTGCGTTTCTTGCTGAGCAAAATGGCATTTTGAGGGTTTTATTGTTAAACCGGCTCTGCGGATACAACTCAATGTAGCGTTCACATGGACTAAATTCTGGTTCCAGTCTGATGACTTGATCAAAACGTCATCGATGTATCCTTTCGAGCAAGAGGATACTGTCTCTAACACTCTGTCACTTAAAGACTGGGCTGTTGTAGCAGCATTCTGGAGACCAAACGGCATGACCAAGAATTCAAACTTACCAAATGCTGTCACAAAGGCAGTTAGTGGGATTGATTCTGGAGACATCTCGACCTGCCAATATGCTTTTGCAAAATCTAAAGTAGTAATCCAGACTGCATTGTTCAAGTTGTCGATCATGTCATCGGGCCTTGGCATTTGGTAAGGGGAGAATGAAGTACGACTGTTGAGCTTTCGGAAGTCTATACAAAATCTCCACTGCTGGTCTGGTTTAGGGACTAGGAGCATAGGAGAGGTGTACACTGACTCGGAACGTCTGCTGACGCCCAAGTTCAACATGACCTGCAGCTCATTCCATACGATTTCTTTCCTAGCCTGTGGTAGGCGGTATGGTGCTTGGTGAACAGGCGTAGTATCGACAAGACTGATGTGATGTTGTACTAAAGTACTCTTTGAAATTATGGCATACATCACGTAGCTCAGAACAAGCTTGCTCTGTCAAGTAATCAGGAAATTCGATGTCATTAACGGTCTGTTTTGCACTGGCAGTTGGTGGAAATGCATAATCTGGGAATCCACAACTGTCAACAAACCCTGAACCGATAACTGGCTCATTCAAAGATCCATTCTTGCTAGATTCCAAGTGCTCTTCTTTGTGTTCATCTTTTGCATTGCTCTGAACATCGTCTTCGGAGCACATGGCCCATAAGACAAGCTCCTCCTCACGCTCAACATAAGCTTTGAGTTTGTTTATATGGAAGATACGGATGTCACGTCTTCTGCCACGATTTCCTAAATCAATTTTATAATTCCGGTCGGAGATCTTATCCACGACAGTGTATGGACCTTTCCAAACTGAAGACATTTTATCACCCTTTGGCAGCCGCAAAACAAGCACACGGTCTGCTATTTCAAAACCTCGCTCTTTAGAAATTCTATCATACCATTGTGTTTGTGAAATTTTGGCCTCTCGTAGAGACTGATGGGCATCTTCAGTCGCCTGTTCAATGGTATTCACAATACGCGTGACATAGTAATCGACCTCTTAAAGGTTGGGTGGACGTGAGCAACCCCAACGTTCTTTAAGGATTGCTAGAGGGCCACGTATGGGGTACCCAAAGACAAGCTCATTTGGAGAATACTTCGTTGACTCTTGAGGTACCTCCCAATAAGCATATAGAACAAAGTCCAGTGATTCGTCCCAGGGAAGATGGGGATGCTCAATTAGTAGTCGGTGGATTGACGACTTAAGGGTATCATTATATTTCTCTACCAAACCATTGGTAGATGGAGAGAATGCTGAAGAATAGATTCCCTTCACCCCAAGTGCTTGCTCTAAATCACGAGTGATCTGTGCACGGAACTGAGTTCCACAGTCTGGGAGGATCTCCTTGGGAATTCCGTAACAACAAAATTTGAGTAGAGCCTTTATAGCTCTATATCTGGGATGGCATATGCGTCGGGATACCTTGTGGCATGGTCTTTAATTGCCGATGCATATTTATTACCAGAAGGTGTTCGCTGGAGTGGACCAATCAAGTCAATTCCAATGGTACGAGAAGCTGTGTCAGCGATGTCCAAAGGTTTTAGTTTGGCTCTATCAGTCCTACGGACACGAGCGGTCCGTTGGCAAGATCGGCAGTATTGTTTGACGGAACGTTTTATGTGGGGCCAAATGTATTCTTGCATGACCCTGTTTGTCGTTTTATTGATACCTAAATGGCCTGCAAGCAAGCCATCATGTGCAAGTTCAAGTACTTCCCGGCGATGTGGACGGGGCAGAACAAGCAACTCTCGTGAGGCCAAATGTTTGTTTGGCTTACAAAGATAAAACAATACTCCATTGTGCAGAAAATATCCTTTGCCCGCTTTGTAGACGTCATCTGGCTGTAAAGCATGATAAAAAGATTACGCAGAGTTATGTCATCTCTCTGCTCTGTCTCTAATTGTTGAATATTTATTTTCAGCAATTGATCCTCTAGCTGCTGTTCCAAATGTGCCTCATCACCATTAGAGGCTGGCGAACTTAAAGTTTGTCGCTGTAAAACCATATCTCGATCAGTTTGTGCTTTTAAACGGGCGGCTTGTGCACGAGTCGTAGCAAAAACAGAAGCGGAGGAGGTTTTATCTGTTTTACAATTGGCTAGGTTAGGCTGCCCTAGACTAACTGCATTGCTGGTAACTACCTTCAAAGTTTGCTGCGGTTTTGTCAGACTTTTGCGTGGTTTGGGGATTGGACGCAAAACAGTAAGATAATCATTGCCTAACAAAAAACTGCATGGTAAGTCAGGGTTGATACTAACAGTTAACATACCAAAAAAATCTGGTGCCTCAATTTCCACTTCGGCAAGTTGGCAAGTCATTACCTCACCAGATACGGCCTTGATCTTGCGAGGGTTTTTTTCCAAATATTGATCAAGCCGTACAAAGTGTGGTTGAATCATGCTGCTTCCTGCTCCAGTGTCTCGCTGTCCCCTAAGCCGTTTGCCATTGACTTTGGCTACAAAGCAAAATGGTAAAGTATGATCTGGAACATCACTGAAGTCAACTAAATAGGAATCCTCTGATTCATGTGACTGACCGAAGTATTGCTTGCCAGCTGAGTACGGATTCTTCTTGTCACGTGACTCAACTGCATTGCGCGATTTACACTCGCTGCGCCTGTGGCCAACTTTCCCACACGAGTAACATCTGATGCCTTTCGCGCTTCCACCACCACCAGTACCACCCTTATTCTCACCCGGGTTTCTCTGAGTGGTATGCTGGGTTGACTTAACAAGTTTGGTGGAAGGCAGAAAACTTTTAGCAGAAATGACCTGGTTCGATGCAAGAAAACGATCTGCTTTCTCAGCCATATCACTAACCGTTTTACATTGCTGCCTTTGAAGCCATGCTGATATGTCCCGAGGCATGTGGTACAAAGCCTGTTCCATCACCATTGCCTCGAATAAGCCGTCAAATGTGCTAATGCCAGCAGCATCGACGTATTCCTTTAGACCTTTCTCCAGACGTCTAAACATTTGACGATATGTTTCATCTTTCCGCTTAACTATAGCTCGAAAACGCTCCAAATAAACACCTTCTGACAGAACGTATGCTGAAAGTATAGCTTTGCGAACCATGTCATAGTTCCAAAGTTCTGTTATGCTGACTTGATGAAAAGCTGCTGCTGCTCTTCCTGACAATGCAGGCCCTAGGGATACTGCCCATTGAGAGCGTGGTATCTCATTAGCAGAGGCTGAATGTTCGAAGCGGTCAAGAAATGATTGTATGTCTTCCTCTGCTTCAACAAAGGGCTTTAGCATTTTTAAGCGCTTAACCTGAGGAAGTGCAGGACTAGTGGGCAGTCCAGAAACGGCTGTTCCAGCTGGTGAACTAGCCCCAAGTTCCAGTTCCATTTTGCGTATGTTTAGTTGTGTCATTCGGTGTTCATGGTCCATCTTCATGGACTGCAGCTGGATGAATAATTGGGCTGCATTATTGTCCAATTTAGATAAGGTTTCAAAAGAAAGATCATGAAAGCTTTCTAAAACCGAAGCTGATGCTTCATCTGAGGGGGTAGGTTTAGTTAGCGAAGCACCGTGGGAAAACTTGTGGAAACTGGGTCCTTGTTTAGCCGTAATGGACGTCTCCGTTAGGGCTGTTCCAGGTTTCATTGCCTTTGGCTTCACACCACCAATTTCCATTCCTTGCCTCATAGATATGACGTGAGGTGTACCCGTAGGAAATTGTTGAAGTTTGTCTTCTTCTGCTTCCATAAATTCTTCTTCGCCAACACCCGATTGCCCCGGGTCCTGAACAGTGCCAAGATTAAGTCCCGAGTCAATATCAGGCATCCCGAAATCTGGATCCTCCCCTGCATCAGCATCGCGGAATCCATCTTCAGACGCGCCTGTCTTATAAGACTTATTAAATCTTTACAGGTAGTTTCAGACTCAAAAGAAATCGAAAATTGCCTAGCAATTGTTTGTAGTTCCGATTTCCGCAGCTTGGCTAAACCGGCCTGTGTAAGCTTATGTTGTACTGCAGACATGACAAACAATTTTTATCTATGACAATGGGTATTATTGTAATTATGTATCGACGTGAAAAAGTAGCACAAAGTTGATTGTAGTACATGCAAATGACTTTTACTATACTTATTTTATTTATTGTATTGCACACTAGTAATTGCCGTGTATATAGTACTGTTATGTATTTTAATTTGCCCGGATATTTTAGTTAACCCCGCAGAATCTGTGTATCTACAAAAACGTACTATACCAGTTATACAGCCAATGCTCTAAACGCAGCATACGTATATCACGCACAATATGTACGCAACAAATCAAGGTTAAACTGTATTCAATCATGCACAGTTTCAAAATGACAGACTCAGCGTAGCAATCTAGCACAGAAAATTTGCGCAAAAATAATAAACTTACCAATACTATAGCGTAGTAGTGGTTACACTTGCTGCGAACACCAAGGTTGGCCTCCCGCAATAAATTTTTGTCACAATTTTCGACAGCTAGAATGTTATTGCTTTGCAAACTCAAACTTACAAATTGAAACACCTGCAAAATATTGTGCGTTAGAAGCACTCATATACACTGTGAACTAAATGTTAGTGAAAACTTTGTCACGAAATTGTACCGCTATAAGTAAGCTGAAATTCATATAAATTAGTCAACAAGCGATAAATGAGCGATCAACAAGCATAAAAACAACGATTAACTCCTATGGTTATCGAAAAGCCATTTTCTCTATGAAAAATAGACTGTTTCCTACATTCTTAGAGAAAAATAAAACGCAACAAGGACTGTTCTGACAGTTAATTTAGCATCAAAGTTTCAAACCTAAAGCTCGGGTCACATGTTCTCCGTGAGTGTGAACGACTAAACAGGAAACACTAAACAGACAGAGCTCGTAATTTACTAATATGTCAGGGGAATTATTTCTACTAATTTCATCACCAAGCGTTTGGGTTCATGTTGGGGCAATTCTCCTATAGGACTCGATTATTTTACTAAATATAATCATTGAGTTGTTAATCGTAAAATGTTTTCACAAGCTTTGAAATAGAACTATTAAACACCTGGATGCTGTGCAAATCATACAGTATATTATTGAACAAGAACAAAGCAAAGAACAATTGTACATACAGGAGAAAATAATACCTACTGGGCCCAGATTTAACAAGCAGCAAGGCGTATACTCATGTTTACACGTAGTTCCCGATGGCCGGCTCTTCCAGGATGCACCAAGGACGGTTCATGGTCCCAAATCCACGATCCTCTACTGGAATAAGGAGGATGCTCCACCATGTAGCCGATCCATGAGTTCTGACACGCCACAAGTAATTTAATCTGGAATCGTAGTCGTATCTCTGCGCCTCCACTAACGCCGAATAGCGTAACCAGGATGCTGTGGACTCCACCACTATGTGAACTCTTCACCAATGCTCCGAAAGTTTCAGAATCCCTCACAAGGTGGGTTGTCCAAGAGCTCCTCTAAGTGAAGAAGCATGACAAGGCCATTACTTTACTCCTGAGTCGTGCTGGTGTTACGTAAAGGTTGTCGATACAACATTGTGCATTTAACTATTGTCTCTCACAGAACATCAATTAAATTTTGCCATTAAGGCCAAAATAAAACTCATAGACAAAACGTGTCTCAAACATATGACGAACAGAAGAAAAGTACCAACTATGTCGACCAGGTAAAAACGGCCTGGATAGACATCCGTTCAACACAAAATTCGGTACCTGAATGAAGTGGGCAAACATTAGCCTAGATAGAATGACCTTGTATATAATGCATAGTATCCAATGGCTTCTATACTGTCCAAAATCTCATAGTGATGAATGGCCCTGTATATCGGCCAGTTAGCTAGCGGTCATGCATCGCATGGCCGTGACAGGGTGTAAAATTGGTGGCATTTTCGCTATAGAGGCGAATGTAATGAGAGTAAGTTGGAAATGTGTGTATAGAAAAACATTTGACTTTAAACAAAACGAAAGTGTAAATTACTTATGTATTATTGTGGTACCATACCAGCAAATTTTTGATTCACAGTCATAAACTGGGATTTTTAAACAGAATTTAAAGTTCCGAATTACTTGTTATATCAAAAATGTTGTATTTTATGAATGACTCTGATGTTGCTTTAAGAATAAAGTATGGTTGTACTCTTTGCTTTTATTTTAATGTGAAAAGGAAAGTTAGAAAAGCACCTTATGAATGTGTAAGCAACTACATGTAGCATGATGGCAATGTGTATATGAACTTCATCATCTTTTGTTTTTTTTTAATAACTAACAAAAATTATATTTTATTGTATTAATTATTTGTACTAAAACTACATTGCTGTATAAAAAATTTTATACGAATAAAAGATTGATAAAAATAACAAATTCATGTGCCGCACTGCTTTGCATGAATATAAAGACAAATCAGTAAAGAGATTTTATTGCGATTTTGTTGGGAACTATCGGATTTGTTGCAAATCATAAGGAAACAGAAAACTGGTCAAGTTTAGTTACAGGATAGTGCTGCAAAACACTTGATTTTCTCAAAAATGATTGCTGCATGAGCAAAGTTACTTGTTTTACGGTGCTGCACTTGCTGCCAAAAGATCCAGTGCACATTTGTATCACCTTGCGACATTACTAAAGGAAATTTGAGATTAGTAGACAATATTGTGTCTTAAAATAGTTGCTGACATTCCACTTCGAATAAAACTTATATTGCAAAATTGATCAACATTTTTGACAGTTCAAAAAGTAAAGAGTTAGTCACGCTTTTACATTGTTAAATTTTAAAGCCACACTATGTAATTCTTTCTATGTAATCCTTTATATTAATGATCTGCTACCTGAAGTGCTGTTCAGAGTCTTACAATTGTTATAATCATGCATCTGCATTTGCTGTACAAGTAAACTTCAACATGTTTGCTTTTTTGTTGATTTTAGTAGTTGTTGACTTCTGCAATAAATATTTTTTGTGTTTTTTCAATGTTTGCAAAGAACCTACTTAAGAGGTGCTGACAACTGACCATTGGTTATTGTTTATTGACAGATTGTCCAAGATGCATTAGACCATGCTCGAGAAGGGCGGACGTGTATCATTGTTGCTCATCGGTTGTCCACAGTGCAAAATGCTGATAAAATTGCTGTAATAGATGCTGGAAGTGTTGTAGAAATAGGAACTCATATGGAATTACTTGCTATGAAAGGTGTATACTACAACCTCACAGCTAACCAGAGAATTAAATCTTCTTAAATCAAACTTATTGCCACCTAATTTGTATGAACATTTTTTATCATGACTACTGTTTCAATTTTAATTAAAATATTGCTGTATTTAACGCAGTTTTCCCGATTTTGCTTATTAAAAGGCATGGTGGTGCACTGTTTTATTTGTACATAAAGTTGTACTAACGTGCATTTGTTTGATATAGATCTGAAGTAAGTGCATGTTAAACTTGTTTGCAGCTTTTGATTAAGTTTACATTTAAAAACATTGTATGCGTACTAAGTTCAGATGCGTTAATTGGAAATTTTCAAATTTATTTTTAGAAAACGTACTGTTATGCTCATATGAAGGCAAGCAAAGTATGATGCACAGATTTTGTAAAATGTCTCCTGTTACTTTATTATGCTTAGAAAGCCTGCTATTATGCACATTATAATGTGTGAGTGTTTAAATTACCAGTCAAAAACATGTTGGTTTACATAATTTAATTTTATCTGTTCAACTGCTGTGATATTTGTAGATAATTTTTGAAAAAAAGGCAGAATTGTTTATTATTAAGATTGCAGTTTTAATAATGAATGTATAATTAGGGAAAAGCTGGGAAGAAGAAGAAGTATAATTATTTTTATAATAATATGGCTTTCAAGTCGTTTTACTGTACATGCTATGTTACATTTTTATCATATAAATATATATGATATATATGTGATTTTTGACTTGCTTTGAGCGTTAGTAAATTATAATAATAATTTATGAAATGTGTACCATGTTTAGCTGCTTTGTGTTGCATTCAGTACGCATTTGTGGATTTATAATTCAAAATTGTTAAAAAAACATTATTTTCTATTTTTCCATTTTTAGCTATATTTTTATATGAATTTTCATTATAATAAAACATTGATTATAGTTTTTGTGATCAATTTTGCATTTGTGATTTCTTTATGATATTTTTACTTTCATTCCTTAAAAAGCAGTAAAATAAGCCAAACTCTTTACGAATTTAGCATAGTATCAGAAAGTTGTGATTTGTCTATGTTATAATTTTTATGAATGTTCGGCTGGTATTCATACAATTGCTCATTCTTGCATCAGCTTTAAGAATAATATAAGGATTGGTCAAGTTGTATTGTGATTATTAGAAGTAGCATTGATTGTTTTAATGATGCATACTAATTTTGTTTTAATTTATTACGATAACTTTGCTAAATTTGTTGGCTCCAAAAAATTATCATTAACGTAAAATGGCGTTACTTGAGCCAGCTCGAAATGAGCAGTTGGTGATGAACCTTCAATAGCTAATAAGTAGTAATCTTGTTTTTTTTGCAGTTTCTTTTTTGTTACAAAACGAAACCAATCTACTTATGTCTAGGCATGATCATAATTATCTTAATGGCGTAATTATAAGTTGAAGTTGGTTGTTGAGCTGGTAAATATATGGAAAAAAACAAGTACTATAATTATTATCTTAATTGATATTCATAACTCGTAATAAGTAAATTAGTAGGTATCATATATTGTATGCTAATGACCTTTTTTTACAATTGGAGGAGTGCCACCATTTGTGACCCAGGCCAGCATGGGAGAGCAATAAATTTGGTTAACTGCTAAATCTGAGCGTTCTTCTAGTTAAGTTTAGCAACTCTCATTATTATGAAAATAATACTTCTTATGGGTTTTATCATTTTAATTTAATTTTGATCTGTTTTCCTATTCAAATCTTTATTTTGTTCTAACAATATTTGCTCGCCATGCTGAAAATAGTAGACTCACTATTTAGGGATGGCAGACTAGATGACCTTTTGGTCTTTCGCCATCCCGCCCTTCTTTAGTCTTTGTAAATCATTGTTATATACTATCTATGATTGTTGTTTTGAAGGCAAAAAAATAAAATTATTATTATTATTATAATTATATAATATTGTACCAATTTTTTTATAAACAGGTGAATTAAATAAACGAATTCTAATTCCTATCAAGAATAATGATGCCACCTGTGGCAATAATGAAAATAATACTTATTATTCCTGGGGCAATAATGAAAATTATACTTATTATGGGTCTTATCAAGACTAATGATGCAAACTGGGGCACTAAGGTTGAAATGACGTGGTAACGAAGTCCACAGAAATAACTATACTAGCCATGCTGCCAATGGCGTCAAAAACGGCAAACAAAACGCATGCGCACCAAAAACCAGTTACCGTTTGACGTCAGTGTCGCACCGTTTCGCCAATCAGGGTTGTAAAATTTGGTTTTGGTCGAAAGTTTCTTTGTTATTTTTATCTAGAGCTAGTAATAACTTACACGTATTTATATAACAATGCCAGAAGAACAGGGGTAAATATCTTTTATTTCTTTCGCTGATATATTATTCCTTCGTGATAATGTGTTAATTTCATTAATTGAATGTTCTAAGTTGAAGGTTTTACTTTCATAGGGCTAGCTAAGATGCCAGTATGTTATTGTATTTAGTCTAGTTATTATAATAATTGTGATAATAGTCTTTTCTTCTTTTACGTTAATTATTAAATTATTCTCGTTAATCATATAGGAAGTTATTTGTTGGAGGGCTGAGCTGGAAGACTACACAGGGTAAGTTTTCATTGTCTTTTTTTGTCGCGAATCCTCTAACAGCGCGGGAGATCCACCACTCGACTGTCGTGTACATCCATTTGCAGTAACACCCATTCTATTTGTTATTCTTGTTGACTGCCATCTTTTGCTATAATTTTACCCAGGGCAGTTTTTCCTTTATATAATTATTTTGTTAACTATTTAATTATGGCTATTTATGGTTCTTACCTTTTTATAATATTGATGTATCCAGGATATTATAGTGTATGGTATTTCATGATAATTTTTGCGTATCTTCCAGATTCTCTTCAACAGTACTTCAGTCGATATGGTGAAGTTACTGATTGTGTGGTTATGGTCAGTCCAGAAACTGGCAAGTCGCGCGGTTTTGGATTCATCACTTACAAGGACCCCAGTTGCGTTGCGTTAGTTCTGGCGACTCCACAGCACATTCTGGATGACAAACAGGTGAAGCTTGTTTGTTATACTTTCCAAAATACTGCTACGGAATCTTATAAACTTTCCTTTTAAACACAGTTTTCGACTCTTTGTTGATTGCTAATGCAGAGCTTATGGTTAGCAGTGCTGAATCTATAATAATTTATTTATGCGCTTGCACAGCAAATACATCCATAAGTTGGCAGTTAAGCTTCTAATAATTCGCGTATTATAAATCTCCATTTCATCAGGATTATGTTGACACCAGGCTCATTGCTCTATGTTTTAACTGTTTTAACATGTTTTAATTGTGCTGCATTATGGATAGTTTTGGTTTACAAGCACACATTTAGAAAACTACTATTCACATTTTCATTTTTCTACTTCTCTTTGCCTTGCTTAGCAGAAAAAACTTGTAAATTGTCTAAGAAAGTAAAAAAGATTCATTTAAAAATTTAGTTGTTGAAAACCATTTGAAATATGTAATTATTAATATAGAGAAATATAAGATAGGGATATTGCGAATGTGTTGTGTTTGTGCATTTTTATGAATGTGTTGCCTTTTTGTATTTTTGTACGATGTGATTGCTAAAAAGTTGGCTGCCCAGTTGGCAGTATACCTTTATATATAAATGCATATGCGTTTTGTTGCCTAAAGATTATACCTAATTTTTACAATACCTTGTTGTCTTTAGATTGACCCAAAAGCATGTAATCCCAGAGGGACAACGCCTAAAAGCACCGGAGTAAGTACATGATTTAAATTTGGGTTTAGGTTTGTTGGCTTAATGAATGGCACTCAACTTTATTTTTATTTTGAACTTTTTTCTGATTGGCAATTAATATAGATAAAAGAGATTTATTTTTGCCGACTTATTTGAAATTGGTTGTAATCCAATCAAGATGTATGTCTTCTAAATGTAAGCAAGTTCCTTTATATCTTTGGTTTTTGTGAACATGGCTCATGCTTACCTTGAGTGGCTATTGGTCTTGTTTAGAGTGATATGTGTAAACAAGTTGCATAATCACATTTATTTATTACTAGAGAAAAGTCTCGAATGACAAATACAAGAAGATATTTGTTGGTGGATTGCCAACAAATCTAACAGAAGCAGATCTGAGTGATTTCTTTAGCAAGTATGGTGAGGTGAGACATTTAATATCATGACGATGCTAGTACTTTGCTTCTTTGTGTCCAAATTATTTCGTTGCTATAAAATGTAAATCATCTTCTCGTATTGTAAGTAGAGACCATTATAGTTTGGTACATTTATCGTCATTTTTTGGCAAAAAACATAGTTCTTGATTGACTTTTAGCTGTGTCATTGTGTCAAATATTTTGGCTTAGTAACTGCCTATCGTGAGCCATGTGAATTCTGATAGTACACTTGGTGACTTAGCAGGCACAGAGTAACACTCATGTTTTATATATTGCATCATAAGTGTTCGTTGGTGTGATGTATGATTATTTGTAACATAAGTGCAATGTTATGAAAAACCAGTATTTTTACCATATTTGTATATTCTTTAAACCAAGTCAAGTATAATATTTTCTGATATGTGAGTGCTTATATTTGTGGCCTGGCATTCATTGTTGCAAATTTATTTTGCATATTTGAAAGTTTCGTTTTATCTTGTATAGATATTTTCGTTTTATTAGAAGCCATAGTGTAACCTTGTAAAATTTGCTGTATAAATATTTATTTCTTATCTGAAATTTACTGAAGCTGGCATTGCCAGCGTAGCATTCCAATAAATATTCTGTATTATAGATTAAGTTAATTTTTGGTCAATCCGGTTGCACATTATCTATAATTGCACCAACTGTTTCTTCGAAAGACTCTTTGAATTTTTGCTTGACAAGCCAGAGCATCAGTATTCAATACTGCATTGTTGCTAGAACCTTAATCAAAAAAGATACAGTATATGAGCATCAATTCCAGTTTGAGGACTAATTGTCTTTGGATTTCAGTCAGTGGCAATTATTACTATAATGTATAGTTTTTCTTTGGCGTGCATGGTTTTCTCTTCTATATAGCATAATTATTTTTGCCAATTTTTTTTTTTGTACGAAAAATGAATATTTGTTTCAGGTAATGGATGTAACCATCATGTACGATCAACAAAAGAAACGATCTCGCGGTAAGTTACTTTTTCTGTTTTTTTCCTCTTTGAAAATATCAAGGCTATGCGAATTATTTTAAACAACTTTTAAATAATTTCTTATTCTTTTGTTTTGAAGCTGTTTTGGTAATAGTTTTGCTTTGTAAAACTTAAATACGCTGTTTCGAAATTTGGGACAGGTCGTCCTTCTCATTCAAATGTCAGTAATTTTTTGTAGTTGTATCAGTGACACACAGGAACTTATTTCATGCTTACATTTTACACCCTGTGGCAATGCCTTTCTTTAAGCTAGTCTAAGTTTGTACTTTGAGTTAAGATTCAAGCGGTGAAGTTACAGCTATTATACTTAAACAAAAATTCAGATAAACCTCGTCTGTATAATGTAACCTAGCATACAAAACTTTTTTATTTAAGTTATTAATAACCAAGATTAGTAAACTTTAGATAGTTTTTATCATTGTCACATTTTGTTATTTGTCCGATTCCATTATTGCTGAAAATAAAGCATTAATAGTATGTTTCGTCCTTAATATTATATTTCATCCTTAATACTATATTTCGTCCTGCCAACAGCAAAATTACTGAATATTTTCTCATCATTATTTCTGAATGTGGTTGTGCAAAATGTTTGCAAAATTGCCAGTAGTGACAGCAATGAATATAGTTATAATTATCTTTACTTTAAGCTTCAAGTTTTATAGATACTTAGCATATTACTGGCATCTAATTTGATCCATCCTAGTTTATTACCAGCAATTTATTAGTAAAGTAGTGTTTAATAACAGGTTTATCTGTACTCTGAGTGGTCATTTTTTACATGACAAACTGCATTTATTATTAACAATATCCTTCATTTTTGCATTTTAATGAAAGACATTAGATACTTTGGAATCCATGATGTGCTTTTGCAGCAGTGAAAACTAAAAAACATCATTGCTGTTCTTGTCGTTGGTTTCCTAATACTGGTTATTCTACGTAGCTAGCACATTCTGGATTCCTAATTTTGCTTAATAATCAATATATTAATATAAGTCTAAGTTGTATATATATATACTATTATGATACTTAATTAAGTATTTTTTTATTCTATTTATTAGGTATGATGTTACTGTTACTGTAAAGTGGTTAACTGGCAACACACTTCTCTTATCCCTTTGCAAAAAGTTTAGAATGGGGAGGGGGAGAGGCGAGTGAATTAGTAATCAAATCTAGCAATAATAGGAACATTTGGTAAAAACGTAGGAATTATATAGCTAAATCATATTTTAAGTAGATTATTATCACTTAGACAAAGAGTACAATAGGGTATAATTTAAAACATGGGATTAGCTATTATGTACATACTCTTTATTAACCTCTATTTTATATTTAATTTGCTTATATCTAGACACGTTTTTTATATTAATGGGAACTTTAGTAAGTAGGCTAATTCACTTAAGAAGTGTAATGTGTATTCTGGAAATGCTAATGCTTTTTGTTATAATTAATCATATGCATTAAGATTAGTTTACCATTTGGGATACTAGATTTCTCAGCCCACTATATGCATATTGCAGCAAGGCAGTCAAATGTTACTTTGCAATGTGGAAAAAATGCCAGGCTTGTCATAGAAAATATAGTAAGATCATACTAAGATGTAAAGAGAAGTGTGTAGGCAGTATGGGACAATTTCTTTAAGTTAGTAGCTATTCTAATTATTTTTCTTGCCAATGATGATGGTGCCCCTAGGCTTTGGATTTGTTAGTTTTGCGTCAGAAGAAACAATAGATCTTCTAGTTGCTGAGCACTACGTTACAATCGGCGGGAAACAGGTTTTTGTTTATTTACTTGGTGTATAATTTTAAATTTGGTTTTTTGGTACTGTAACATTTGCATCATCCCTCAATGTTTTTCTTATCATACTGTTCAGTGTATTCTGTTATTTGTTGCATTTTTTCTTATGTTGAAAGACAAAACATCCATTTTAAGAAAAAATATATGGGAGAAAAAGCAAAATTTTCATTTTGACTGGTACTCAGTCTACGCCTAGCTGGAACAATTTATTATTAAAATTTTATTTATAAGTAAAACATTGAAAATTGGAAATGAAATGCTGCAGTACCTGTTTTCTCAAGTTGTGGTTGTTTTTTCTTCGCGTGCATCTAGTAATTAGTGTGCTTATTAAATTAGAATTAAATTTATAATTTAAATATAGTTACGTGGTGTTGTTGGTATTGATTAATTAATTTTGATAAGCTATATTGTAGCACTATTTTATGCTTTTTCCACATTTATACTATATTATTACATAATAGTGTAGTTAGGTTAATGCACTGTAGCAGACATTTTAGGTCTTTTGTTAATATAGAATAAGTCCTAACCTTTTATGACATTTCCTTTTTTGTGAAAAAATCTTTCGAATGTTTTATGCTTTTTTATTGATTGTGTGAGAGTCCATCAGTGTGT
The DNA here is from genome assembly GCA_030141605.1 of Tubiluchus corallicola. Classification (NCBI taxonomy): domain Eukaryota; kingdom Metazoa; phylum Priapulida; class Priapulimorpha; order Priapulimorphida; family Tubiluchidae; genus Tubiluchus; species Tubiluchus corallicola. The sequence goes on from JAQGDQ010000634.1 coordinate 80,849, forward strand.
TTCTTCCAGGTGGAATGTAAGCGGGCAGAGCCGCAGGGTGGCAAAGGTGGTGGGCAAGGAGGAAGAACTCCACAGAACTTCGCTCAGATTGGTACCTGGGGACCTCATTCAATGAACGGTGCAGGCGGTCAAATGGGCACTGACATGGGATGGGGTGCTCAGCAAGCAAACTGGCAAAATCAAGCTGCTCAGCAAAGCTTTGGAGGTGCAGCTGGTACAATTTTACTTGTTAGATTATTAGTATGAGTTACAGATATGAATTAAGGTTTCTCTGAGTTAGAGCACATAGGTCAAAGATTATAGGTGGATACATCCGTACATCCATCTATATTACTCTATAATCTTTGTTTTATTAGTGTTGGTGATAATGGATGCGAGACTATAAAAATGTAGAACACATTTTTGATGAATTTTGTAAGATGACAAATTACAGTAGCAGCAATAACTAAAATGTGCAAATAGAGATTGTAGAATTAGAATTGAGTAGCCAGCTACAGGGGTAGATACAGACATTAGAAAACAGTGGGCTGAACAAAAAGCATCTAGGTGGTCTGGGGGAGTGCTGTAAACTCCCCCTAATTGGGTCTTGGGACATCTTCCCGTATTTAAACGCACTATGGAGACCTCAAATAAGATCTAAATTCTGATACATATACTTCTGGCAATATTGGGTCTTGGGACATCTTCCCGTATTTAAACGCACTATGGAGACCTCAAATAAGATCTAAATTCTGATACATATACTTCCGGCAATATTCATTGTATTCTATTGTATTTGTAGTACATCTTAAAGCAAGTTTGTAATACAGTGCAGTGCAGATGACCCATTACTTAAGCTTAATTTATTTAGTGTCAAGATTATCTACCCAGCAAACTGTGGATAGTCAAACAAAACTATCCAATTATTAGTAAATTCAAAAACTTGACGGTTACACACACAGAAAGCTCCCTCCACCGGATACCTTTTACAGTGTTCGGTGGCTGCTCCAGAACTTTTGCATATGAATGACTCGAGTGCAAATTTTTAACATTCGTTTTTCTGTTTTGAGACTTCTACAACCCACTCACTGTTCATACAAAATCTAATAAGTTTGCATGTGTGCTAATTTTTCCCACTGGACCCAGCTAAATGGCAGAACGTCTCGGCCACACATGCATTTTACTGCATTTTAGACCATTTTTTTCTTGGGCAAGTTCACTAGTTTAAAACTCATTATGTTACCTCAAACTTGTGATTCATAATTTCACACTAGTATATTAGTATACTATACAGAGTACATGATGTACATAGCTTTCTTTTGTTTTGAAAAATAGAACCATTGTGATATATGGTTTTTACGTGTTCTAAATTTTAAATCCGCACAAGTGATGATTAGTGTGATTACTGTAGTGAAGAAAATCTGATTACTGCCCAGTATTAACACCCCTTGGGCCCACCTCCCTAAATCTGCCACTGTGTTATTAAAGTTTTTTGTAAGTACAGTAGGCACCGCTTAATAGACTCACGGTTAATAGACTCAATCGCTTAATTGACTCAGAAATGCCTGGTACGGGCCGCTTCTATTCTAATGTACAATTAAATTTCGGTAATTGACTCAAATAATTCTGCATAATTAACTCAATATGTTCGCTTCACATGCTTAAATAAGGCCCCTTTGTGGGACCAGTAAGCATCTTTTATATCATCTTAGTTCGCTTTTGTCTTATAATATACATAGAAACAACCATGTTATTTACTGTTTTGTCTGTAAGCAGGAACTTACCCTAATCTGGTACCTTTATCATACCCTAATATGCTAGCCTAATGGTTTCCTTTGACCCACCCGTCCACTGCGCTCGTTACTCAAGAATTCCTGGAAGCTAAACAATTAATCACTTGCTTAGTGGTTTGCTTTTGATGCTCTGGCTGTCTTTACCAAAAAGTTAAATCAAATAGATGTTGCTGTTATGCCAGCACTTTGGTACAGTACAGTACATCACAATAGCAAGCGGGAACTTAGGCGAAACTACAGATGAAGCTACGTGCGGGGAAACACGGGCACCACCAATTGTTTAAGCATGCCAACCACTAAGTATGTTACAAGAATTTGTGCATCATATAACAACAGATTTTCAACATTTTTATTATTATGAGAACTTTGTGAGCCAACTTCTTTCTGATGAAATGGAGCAGCTGACTTTGAAGGAATTTTTGTAATTCTTGCAAATAAACAGACTTATTGCTAATTCACTTATATAAATCAATATTTTAAAATGTGTTTTTTAATTTTTAACTGCACAAAGGAATTTAAGCATTACTTTGTTTTTAAAATTCATTAAAAACCCTTGCAGTGCATAGTAAGCTGGTGACTCATACTTCTATACCAGTAATACTACACCCATCGGTTAATAGGTTCAATCGGTTAATTGGGTCAAAACACTTCAGTCCCAAAGTGAGTCTATTAAGCGGCGCCTACTGCAGTAGCTATTGTAATGGAAATTGTTGCCATATGTAACTTGATGTAGTGGCTTTTAGCAAAAGTTTTACATTTTTAAAATTTATTTTTGAACTGATTTTTATTTCTGTGCCAGTTTGTACTTTAAGATAAGGTAAGATAGGAAAAAATATTTGATCACGAAAACTTGATTGAGCAAAACTTATTTACAGCAAGGTGCTGGTTGATGGTTTTAAATTTGAAATTAAGAAAAATTGTTACGTGTAAGGACACAAACATGAAAGTTTGCAGATATACACGAAATTCGTACTTTGAGCATATACTGCATTTGCTCGATTATTTTTGATATCTGCTATGATGCTGATCTTGTGCGATTGTAGTTTATTTGATTATGATACTGCTGCAAATAGTGAGACCGCTGTAGGTTTATGTTTTTCCATGCTTTAACAGGAGGTTATGGGCAGCAACCAGGCCAGCAGCAGCAATGGGGCCAGCAGTGGCCAATGCCACAGCAGCAAAGCATGCAAACAGGTTTTCCTGGACAGCAACCTGGATACTTCCCTAATCAACGTATGATTTTAAAAAATCTTGCTTAATAAGTCATTAAGGGCTGATGATTTCATTATCAAAAAGTTCACCATTAGTTCATTGAGCGAGTTTATGTTAGTGCTCAGTGTATGTAGTAGACTTGTGGATTGCGTTATAGTGACAGCATACCGAGTGGGTTTAGAGAGGATTTCAGTGTATGTTGTATGGAATGCATTACTTTTATCCCATTCATCTTAATTTGCCTTGGTTCTCTAATAGCTTTTCACTTAAAGTCAATCCTTAGGCTGGGTCTAACTACTATGGTCATGTGATTACCAGTACATCTGTCTTCTAATCATTTAGCAGCCTGTGTTACTTTTGCCATTCCACCTACAATATTTACACCAGGTTATGTACGTTCCTAATTTCACTTTTCTGAGCTTCTATTGATTTATCTCTCATTTACCTCAAACATCTTCGTATGATCTTCATGCACTGGCACTGTTTGGTTTCTAGAACCTGCTATGGGCAGCGGCATGGTAGGGTACCCTCAGTCATTTGGACAACAACCCCAACAGCAAGGTCAAGCACAGCCAACCCCGTTTCAGCCGCAGCCGGGTAAGAGAGCGAAATGTAGTGTAGTGTTAGCTTTTTATCCAGATCTGCTGTATGTGTTTTGTAGATTATGTTCCCAGTTCTTGCTTCTTAGCACAAGTAGTACTTTTTGTTTTCACCATCGCTTCTGCAATTTCGACTTGATAATCTTTTAGCACTTCTCTGACTCAATTTGTTCATAACAGCCCATATTTTTTCAGTAGACAACTGCAATTGCAGTGTGCTATTTGTAGCTTTTAGTAATTTTTCATTTAACTTTTATTTGTAATTTAGTACAGAAGTTTTTGACGGTAAGTTTGTTGGACATTGTGCTGTTTAAGCATAGTAGAATTTAACAAAATGGCAACTGTAACAAATTACAGTTGGATGTTAAATATGACTACCAAGTGCATGTAAAATGTACTTGCAATTAAATTTGGCATGGGCTTTAGTCCGTTACAATATGTATTGTTTCCATTACAAATCAGTGGCTTCTTTAGTCCTGCAAAAAGTTAACGAAGACACTGTTGTTAAGTTGTAGTGGCAAAATAAGGGTTGGATAGATATTTAGTCCACTATTGTGAGAGTATAATGTGAATTTTTAAATTTGTAATAATCTTCAAGCCATTAACCTGCTTGTTGACAATCATATTGTGATTATAAGCTCCCTTGTTACTATATTTAGCAGCTACAGTTCCAGGGCAATGGCCACAACCAACAGCACAGCCGACAGCTCCTGGAACGACTCCTGCATCTGTAGGACCTGTGCCTGGACAAATGCAAGCACCTACTAGTTTTGGTGGATACGGTGAGTATTGTCAGTACTGGTGATGATGGTGGTGGTGGTAGTGGCAGTATTAACAGTAATAATGTAGCAATAGCAGTCATCAGTCACATTGGTAATGGAACTGGTGCTGGTACTTGTTCTAGTTGTAGTTGCTTATAGTGGTCATAGTAGTAGAGTGATGAAGATTTTATATCATTATTAAGGAAATTTATTATTATGGACCTTTTGTTTTGTCTGGGTAGTTTAGCATACGTGGGATTTAAAATTTGCAATCCATAGACATTATAAGCTTTCAGAATTCAAACCATAGTTTCTGGGTATACAGTTATTCAAACAACAACTTTCTTTGACAAAGTGAAACATCTAGTTTCTTGTTTTTGCCAGAAAAATTTTGATATTTGCAGTTTCAAATGTTCGAAGCAGTTTTTATGTAATGTTTATTCCGCAATTGTACAAAACTCGCTATTCTAGGTATGATGTTTTAATTTAACCTCTAACACTGTGAAATGTTCTCAGTGGAATGAAAAGTTATTCTACTTTCTTGTTCCCTATAATTTACTGTTCTTTGTCTTTCACAGGAATGGGATCATACCCACAAGAACAGTCCAGTTATGGTCCAGCCCGCGGCTATGGTCAGCAACTCGGTTCCGACACATCAGCTGGACAATACCCAACTCAAACGCCAGGTCAGTTTCATTGATAATGTCACATTTAGTGCTTAAAGTGCTATCATATTAACCAACAGAATCTGCAAAGATCAGATTTTATTGGGAATGAAAAGACAGTGTGCCATAAAACGCATTGTAACATTAACAAAAATCGATGCAACAGTATTCAACGAGACGCAGAATCAATGGCAAACAAAAGGATATTGCGTATTATGGGTGTTGCCAAATGTGTGTTTGTAATACTTTAATGTGCTAGTATGGTTCCTTTTTTCATGTGTGCTGTTGCAAATACGTTAATTCTTGCTAATTCCCACTTCACAAACAATGTATTATTGCTACCAACCAACCAGCACCTGGCATCACAAATCTTGTGTTGTGTGGCATGTGTTGTTTACTTTTCCTGGTAAAAGAAATTAACATGTGCAGTTGGTAGTTTTGGTGCAAGTAATTCTTTATGGCCATTATATTTATGCAGCTGCCCCAGGCATGTACCAGCAGCCAACACAATATCCGGGCACAGCAGTAGGACCACAGGGAGATGCAGCACAGCCCCCAGGTATGGATTGTTACTAATTTCTTTTAGTGATGCACCAGATCCGAATTCAGGTATGATATTTGGTCGTGTTTAAGGATGTGGATCCGATCCAAATTCCGTAAATGATGTCTAGTAGATTCGATCAGGTATTCGCCTATAACATAGGCTAATAGAATTACACAATCCATGCTGTTGTATTTTACTGTAATACAATAATTGTGTTTTTTGCTCGGCAGTTTTAACAGTTTTATTATGGAGATAGTAAAACTTGTACAACAACAACGTTAGATAGCAGTTCACCTCCTGAAAATAAAATGAGTTAATAGAAGCCATGCTGTACAAGCAGTATGCAATGCAAGTTTCGTAACAGCCATTAAATTTACACTACTCAGTACTAACGTGCCAGTAACGAACGAAAAATTATTATATGAAGGGAAAGTTAAATTAGTATATTAGATCGCTGGTTACTATTGTAGTTCTGCATATATGGATGTGTATAATTTTAAAAGTACTAAACTTGATAAAATTCTCCTACTTACTAAATACTGATTTTGTGAACTGTTCACTGTTCTTGTGAAGATAAGAATGACTGATTCTTATATACTGGTATTCTAAGTTCTATGTACATGGGATGTCTTTAGATACTTTGATATCCCATACAGGCCCTACTTCAGATTTCGTAGGCAATCAAATCAGTGTTTCCTTCTTGTGAACACCTGATTTCGAGCCTTTTTCACAGCTGCAACTGACAAAAACAAAGTGTGGTATGGCAGTTTTGATTAAAATTGGTTAAATTAACCTAACAAAAGCTGAAACTTTCTGAATATGAAAGAGTACTTTTGCGGAATTTGTAAGCACACATTTACACACTGAGTCATGGCATGCAAGTTTCAGAACTTGAATGTTAAACAAACTGCAGAAAAATAAGTGTATACACTTAGCTGCACAGTCCAAGAATTAGCAAATTAAAGTAAAAGCATGCAAAATCTAGATTTAGTAAATTATAAGTAATTCGGACACTGTGATCCAGTCCAAATCTGGGAAAAGTGGTCCAGTGCATCACTAATTTCTCTTATATTATTATATACTAACTTAAATACCATAACATGTAATTCACAATTTTTGCAGCCAGACATTTGACAATGCCACTTTTTACAAATTGAAAAACTGCTGTGTGTTACACATGATTTCTTTGTCCTAACATCATTATTGCACAAAATTTGCAGGGCTTTGCTTGTTAATATAGTAAAATTGGGCCCTGTTGTGGAAATTTTGTTAAAATTATCGTAATGAACATATGCATTTGCCCCGTTTAACTTTACCATGTGATGGCCCTGACTATAAATAATAAACCATTTTTAATTATAAATCAATTACATGTTTAACTTGGAATCCTTTTACATGAAATCAGTAGGCCTGCTAGCACTTTTTATTTTTGCTATGTGTGATTAATCTATCAAACACCTTGTCTGTTAATAGGTTATCAAGGGCAGTCACAGGCAGCTGGTGGATATCAGCGAAGCGGTCCTTCTCAAAGCTCTAGCCAACAGTATCATCCGTATCGTCGTTAGTTAGTGAAGTTCTTTCACTGTCATCTTACAGTATTTTAAATCATTCCTGGGTACTTTGTTTTTTATTTACTGTTCACTTTCTTTTAGTTTCAACTTTGTCCCATGTTTTTATTATCTAACTTTTGTGAAAAAGAAGTTTTTAGATTGCTGAAAGATTTTTAATTTCAAGTATGTTGCAAACTACAAATGTATTATTTGCAAAGTGCAGAACTATAGTACAAATTAAGTGTTTCCAAAACAATGCTTGGTAAATAGTGTCATGATGTAAGCATCTTTAGATTAACACTACCAGAAAATATTGTAAGTTCATAAAATAGAACAGGAGTCATGAATCAAGTGATAGACCTCATCCGCGTATTTCAGTTTAAACTGAATCCTGGTGAATTTACTTTAAGAGCTATTCAGAAGTTACTACAGAATAAAATACTATTGCAGTAAATGTCTGCTGAATACTAATTGCTTACTGAGCATGCATTTTGAAATCTATGTTCTGTAAGCAGGCAGTGAACTCTGTACAAAATGAGGTGCACGTTTTTAATGGATTACAGTCACTTGTTATAATGCTTCCCACCTAATGATGCTAACCTTGCTTAACGCCCAGATTTTTCACAAAGCAAAATGTCTATATTTGCATAGGTATGTATGCATAACGCCAAGCTGCACTGCCAAAGCAGGCAGCTGAAAGAGGTTTGACTAGAGTTTTGTGTACTGAATTAGTGTGCGTTGCAAAGACATTCAGAAGATGGTGTAAAAGCCCCAATGAGTATAGTCACTGTGAAACTGCAGCATCCCTATTTTCACTCTATATTATCAATAATATTCTGAAGAAGATTCTTATATTCCAATATGAGAAACTGAGCACACTTGGTAGAGGGAGCATTGTCGCTCACACAGTACCTACCCTGTTGTGCAAGTAACGTTTCTTTTTCACTCAACGTGTGCTTAAAGACTGTATCATATTCTTGAATGTAATAAAATGTAGAATTAGATGATTATCATGCTTCCAGCTGTTCTATTTAACTTAATTTTTTCTGTTATTTTGTTTTAAGTTTTGAAATAAGTACATATCATTTAATACACAATATAAATCAGTGGTGAAAATTTTCTGAAGGAGCACCCCCACTAATCTGAGCTACGAGCCACCACTGGAAAGTCCTATTAATTTTGCTTAGCTTTTTTGTGCATCCTTTTATCATCACTATGAATGAAAAAATGAAAAGGCATGTACGTGCAAAGTCAAAAAACCACAGCCACCCCTAGCAGTAAATCCGACATTTTCATTCTCAAAAGAAACACTGATTGTACTTGTACTGAACATGTAAGAGGAATACGAAGCAGTTCCAAAAGGCTGCAATATATTTTATTTAGAAGTCATTTGTTGGCTCTAATAGTTGATTGATTATGATACATTTAATATAAGATGTTTAGCCTTGATACAATTTATAACGCCAGATTTAATTTCAATGTCCTGCAATGTAAATTATTTGGGATAGCTTCGTTTTTATAGCCTTTGGATTAACAGCCAGACCAGTTTTAGCAATAATTTTGCACGCATTGCAATGTGAAAGTGCTTGTGGTCTAGAAGGAAACGTAATAAATTTACTAAATTTTCTCATAGGTGTGAAAAGCAGTCAAAAAGTTTTAGTTTGGTACAGTAATAATGTCACTACTAGCCAAAACCTGCAAAAAAATGTGTAGAAACCCATATGATAAAGTATTTCACAGCCACTACATCACGCACCCCACATCAAACCACCCATACCACACAGCTCTTATTGTGTCATAAACCACACCATACCTATCACACAACTCCACCAATACAACCCACAACATCATGCCCACCATACCACCACACTACTCAGACCATGCTACACTACAATACGCACACCATGCCGTATCCATAACACCACCCCAATCACACTGTACCACATCACCTCACCATATCATCCACAGTACACTCACACACCACACAAAACCTACCACATCACATGGTGATCATGATGATGATGATGATGACATCTACAATATCAACAGCACACCATGCAAAACATTTTGAACAAAGTTGAAACTGTGCAAATGCCATTACACCCATCCACCAATGATCAATAATGCACAAAGTTTCTACATAGTTTTGCTTACTGCTTATCAGATAATAATAGGCTGACAGAAGCACGTACAACCTGTCTGAGACTCAAAGATAGTGGGTGTTCCAAACAGCGTGCAGCACTAGTGGATTGTGAAAGAACTTCGAAATACACCTCTCCTGTTTCGTTTAGTGGACATCTCTCCTAATGAAGCGTTCACGCCATGTAGACCGTTTCTTCCTTTTTCCACAAGTTTGCTTATTTCTCTCAACACTGTTCTGCAAAAATCGATTTTTAGTGGGGACTGTTTGTGCAATTTTCTGGAAAATTTTGGCATATAGGGCCAGGAAAAGACAATTGAAAGGGGTATCCAACTATTATAGGAAGTTTGCAAAAAACAGGCAAAAATGGTCATTTTTGGAGGTTTTTTCCCTTTGTTCCTCTCTGTGGGCTTACGTCGAAAAACAAACCCCCAATGGTATATCTGTGGATCGAAAACTCTCGTATAACCTACAGATCATCAAAAATGTTGCCACTGTAGTTATATATACATACCCCGAAATCACATCGCCGAAATTATAGAGATATTTCTCATCGCCGAAATTAAAATTATAGAGATCTTTCTGTGTCTTGCAGATTATCAAAACGATTTATAAGTCGTCACAACAGCAACCAGTTTACAATGTGAACCCTCTATGGAGAAGAACTTGAAACTTTTATAAGTTTATTTATTTCCACTATGCATCTAACAGTCATAATAAAATACAGATAATTTCACTGAAGTAAATATAAATATAAATGCAATATTATCCAGAAATTACAAAAGAGATTCTTATGCAGCATATACATGTGCAAATTACATTACAGAATAATTTTCATGCACACAGTTTGAGCCTAAAAGCATAGCTTAACAGGCCAAACCGTACGTGGAAATAATTCTGTCATAAATAAGCTGTAATACCACTCAGTACCTTTCTGTATCTTGCAGTTTATCAAAACAATAATGCAAATGATGTCATAACAGCAACAGTTTGCAATCAAAATCCTCTTTGCAGGAAAACTTCAAACTGTAATACCATTCCTCTATCGTTGGCCTTTTTGATTAGAAAATTTCCCTCATTTTGTTCCTAAACGTATCTAGTTTTGCTACATACACAAAAACATTAGCGAACGAGTTGCAGAAGGCAGGTATATAAAACCAATAATAAGTAAATCTATTTACAATCCAAGATTCGCCATTTGTATACCAAACTAGAGTGGAACATATCGTTGGAGAGTAACACAAGAAAAATAAACCTACAGATAGTCCAACAGCCTTGACTGGTTTGAGCTTGGTTTGAAGTTGTGATATTCTGGGATTTAATTCATTGCTTACTGGTAGACCATGCACAATATTGATGCACTGTATCGCTCGTATTTGTTTCCATGCAGTTTTGAAAATTACGGCGTACAAATATACGAAAGTACCAAACATAATAGGAAAAAATACAATGTAAAAGTACTTCATTGCTTGTGCATATATTCCACTTGGTATAGGAATGCACTTATAAAGGAATTCAACTTTGAAAACATCCGTTAGCATATTAAGTGCGAAACTGCCGCAAAAAAGCAACCAGCTGTAAGAACAAATTGTGCACACTCGTTTTTCAGACAGCAGGATTGGATAGCGTAGCGGATACACAATGCTTATAAATCTTTCAAATGTCAGGAAAAAATAATTCACGAGTGCATTCAAAACAACTGAGTTGTTGGTTCCATACAAGACTCCACAAAGTAAGCGATCATTCGCTGTTGGATGTACGACATTGAATACTATAATTTCTGTTATGATGAAAATGCCAACTACCAAGTCTGCAACAGACAAACTGCACAATGAATAATACATTGGTGTGTGCAAAGCATAAGACTTGATGATAGTTAGGATGACAATACCATTTGATATGATGATTGCTGTTCCAAGAAACAATAGAAATATGTCAATTCCTGTCTGAACCTTTGCAATTACGTCTTCACTGAATAACAGTGATTCATTTGCATACATGAATTCCATCGTAGAAACTCACTTCCTGTTTAAAAGTGAGGAATTTCAATCGTGATCTTTAAAATATAATTACTCAGATCTGGAGAAAAAGTGACAGAGACATCTTGCCCGATGATACAAAAATAGCCCAACATGTAGTATTTGCTTTGATACAACACACGTTGCGACAAATTTTGCGACTGACAGTGTAGAAGTTTCAGTCATTGGTGATGAACTATAGCTTTTCAGTAATAAATTATAAAATTCGGTGACAAAAGATCAAGCATTTAAAATATTTTTTGCAAAATAAATTACTAGAAATGTTTTGTTGTTGCATTAGTGGAAGACAATTCCCTAGTAATGCATGCCAATACCCATTATGTATTCTAATCCAAAAGGTTTTATAAGACAGTTTCAGAAGAATTGCTGTGAACAAAGAGGAATTGAACTAGCAAAACAAAAGCTCGCCTTAATGGCAAAATGTATTGTAACTTCCCAATTTTATTGTGACACTAATGTACACGCAAATATAATGAAATTCCAACATCCTGTTGGTTATAAACTGCACTGGTTAACTTCGTGGTCTATGACGTGTGAGAGCGAGTTCACTGTAATGCGAGGCCATCAAGGCGATAACCAGGGCCATCAAGAACCATTGTAGGCCCTGAGGCAGCAAGCATTAAGTTGAAGGGCTCCACTTCAAGTGGCGAAACATTACATAAAGCTGAACTTAAACACACAAATGAACAAAACACATGATTCCGCCAATTACCCATTATTTCCAATGCCTCCACCAATCAAAAAGGTATTACTGATGAGGAAAAAGCTGGAGAAACGACAAGAAGAAATGGCTAATCCACGTAGACAACTTTATGAAGGAAAAAATTTTAGCAGCTCTAGCTATATAGAACCCTGGTTGCGTCCTTAATGTTCTAGGGGCCCCTCGGCTCCCTGGGCACTGGCCTCTCCTGCACCACTCTCTCGTCTGGTTTGGCGTGGCGAGAACTGTTAGTCAAATTGTTGGACTAACATTGCCGTAAGTTTGGTGAATTGCAGTAGGTAGCGCACTACCTCAAATGGACTGCTCAGCAGCTATAGTGTGCGCGTCATATAATTAACAAGCAACTCTTAACTTACTGCTTTGCAATGGAGCCCAAGGGGATTTGAAATCCAATATAGGTTAAAAGGAAATCCAAATGAACCAAATTTGACTGTAGCTGAATTTGCCTCATTGCAAGTATCATGTGACAAAAAAGAAAACCCCAGTAAACTCATAACAAACTATTACTACAGTGATTTTTTGCGTGATTGTGCTTGCGTCATTTATGCGTAATAATACATTTAAAGCCATGCAAAGCAATACAAAAGAATCTGTAGTTGTTTTACAATAAGTTTTCGTGCAATGCTGATATGAAAGGTGCTTGAGGTGCATAAGGGAAGATAAATTTGCCAAATCCTCATAGCAATGAAAAATGGTGTGCAGTAAAAATGGCACAGCAGAAAATGACGCAGCAAAAAATGACATGAAAAAAATGGCACAAATGAAAAAGTGCGTAAAATGGCACAAATGGAACAGTAGAGAAAAATGGCATAATATGTTTTGGCACCCTATACCTGCCTTCTCAAAATTTTGTGGAAATTTGTTAGGTAGTGTTTGCGTAATAAGCTTACGGCACGTTCGTTTCTTGCAATTTGCAAATAAGCTCTATTCATTGCAAGAACTTTTGAGAGAAAACTGTCGCCTGAATGCGCCATAAGCCATTACTGCTACAGTATAACAGAGAAAAAACAAGAAGCAAACTGTGTTGAAGCATAACTTTCTTACCAGGGGTAAAAATAACTTAAATAATTATCAACCTGAGTAACTAATCCCAAACTCAAATTTTAGTGTGCGATTTTTCCAATGCAATTTTTGCTTGTGCTTTTTTACATACTTTTCCTTTTGTGCCATTTTTTCCTGTGCCATTTTTCTGTATTCTATCCCATTTTACCTACTTTTCCTTTTGAACCATTTTACCGCACTGTTTTACCGCTGCAATTTTTACCTACGTTTGGGAAAAACAGTCAAAAAGTTTTCGTCTCATTCAATACATCAGTACCTTTCTGTGTCCTTGCAGATTATCAAAACAATAATATAAATAATGTCATAACAGCAACCAGTTTGCAATACGCATCATCTTTGTAGGAGTATTTGAAAATGCGATATTACTCCTTTGGCATTGGCCTTTTTGATTAGAATTTTTTTCCTTATTTCGTTCCTAAACGTATTAAGTTTTTCTACGTACATAAAAACATTAGCGAGCGAGTTGCAGAAGGCCGGTACATAAAATCAATAGAAGGTAAATCTATTTACAATCCAAAATATGCCATTTGTGTATCAAACTAGAGTGGAACATATCGTTGAGTAACACGAGAAAAATAAACCTACAGATAGTCCAACAGCCTTGACTGGTTTGAGCTTGGTTTGAAGTTGTGATATGTTTGGATTTTTTCAGTGCTTACTTGTTGACTCTGCACAATATTGTTGTACTGTATTGCTTGTATTTGTTTCCATGCAGTTTTGAAAATTACGACGTACAAATGTACCAAAGTAACAAACATAATAGGAAAAAGTACAACGTAAAAGTACTTCATTGTTTGAACTGTAAATTGTGAAATGTAGAGAGAGAGAGGGAACGATAGAGGGAAGAAGCAAGAAAGAGAAAGAGATTGTTAATGAAGTTTTGCTGCAAAATCATCGCTTTTTTAGCTTCAGTCTTAACTGCCGCTGTTCCCAATTTTGTTCTCATGATGTGTAAAACGTAGCGTGTGGTGTAGTGATATTTCTTCCTGGTGCTACATGATTTGAGCAAGATGCTCGCGGGCCTCGATCCACATGAATCCAAAATTGCAGCATATTTTGATGGCCTCACTGTCTGGTACTGATACGAGAAATGCTTAGTTTGTTGAGGGTAACCATTACAAGGTACTCATTTGGGTGCACGATAAAAATGATACAGGAAAAACACGGTAAAAACGGTGTTGTGAATAAATTTATGAATATGTATTTTGGAAGATAATTAATGGAGTTATCAGCTGAATTAGATTCAGTTGATAAGCTTACGCCTCCCTGATTTCATGAAATAAATTTACACGGTTGAAAGAGAAACTCACCCAGCTGGTAGTCCGAATTTAATGCGTTAGAATTGCCACACGAGTTATAGAAATGCAGGTGTCGTGTTTAAGAAAGACACTATTGTGTAAGAGAGATAACATGCAGAGTAGGAGCTAATTAAGAGAAGTTCTAGAGCGATTTAGATGTCGCGTGGAAATAACGTAATGATAGGAGCCAAAGTCTCTATCAGTGCTCAGCGACATTAGAGAGATAAATCTGAAGATTCGCCGACGACGGTAGGAAGATCTCAAAGGAGATGGAATTCAAGAAAATTCATTACTGATTGTAAAATCAGAAGTGAAAGGGAAGTCGCTTGACGGGAGGTAGCAGACGCTTGCAGATGTTGCCATATGGTGCAATATCATCGAATGTCAGCTCTCAGAGATATAAACTCTAGAAAAAATTACCTAGACACACAGGACGGTGTGCGACACGAAAAGCACGCACGACAGGGTGACACGACTCGAGTGTCATACCATACGAGCGAGGGAGTCTGACAAGTGGTTTGCTACTACACCGTGTGTCCGGGACGAACTTCTACAAGACAGAAGCAGCGTTTAGCCCAGCGTGGATCGGAATCGACGTTCTTAGCCAAGACTGAGCACTGGTGTGACGTGGTCTTGATAAGCAATCAGGTGTAAAGGTACATTGGTCAATCCACAAGTTAAGTGATTTCAACTTATTTGTATCTGAGTCTAAATCTGTATAACTGTAGCATTCACATTGTATTAAGCACCTTCAGTGCAGCATATTGAATTGTGAGTACTTAAAGTGAATAGCATTTTCTCTGGAGCTATACTCTAGTTGTAAACGCCCACCGGCGTATAAGATCAAATATTGTACGTAAAAGCCAGAGTTGATAAGGTGTAATTTGTAATCTAATAAAGTCTGTTCACTGTAGTAACGCAGACAACGAGTTCTTGTATGATTAAGAGCGTTCACAGTAAAGCAACACTAAATCCTAGATACGAACTTGAGAGATTCGCATTGTACTTAAGAAAGCTCAATTGCCGGAGCAACGCTTGTTAACTTGAGTGAGATAGGCCTCACTCACAACGCAAGGTCGAAGTGATAGTCTTGAAGGACATCATCATTGCCTGATAGACTGAACTAAAGCCCTCGGAATCAGGTGACTGAGAATCGATCAATCACCTCATAGCGAACGGAAAGCGAATCTATAAAATATAATAAAGCGATAAAATCTATACAATTAATTCATGATCACTCGATACGGCTAGATAAACTTAAAGATCAATCTATCGAGAAAAGAGGTCATGATAATGGCACAGGCAGTGGCACAAACGTTATTTTGTTGCAGTTGATTTCTATAATAAAACTAGAATGCGCTCAGTAGGAACTAGAGTTCTGCCAAAGTCGAACAATCCTAAACTTACTTGTCTGATTCTTTCGATTAAAAAACGCAAAACAAAGATAAAGAAGCAAATATTCAAAAACGCGCCTACACTGGCATTATATAGACGTTATATATATATATATATATATATATATAAAATATATATAACATTTTCCTACTGAAAGGTTGAAAGTCTGCGTTTAACATGAGAGTCTCTTGTGTCAAACAAAACTTGGAACACAAAAATGCCCATTGCCCTGGGAGCTCCCCTTATTGCGCTATTCGATTATTTGCCATTTACCTGTTTTTTTTTTACTTTTAGGTTTGCGTTCTTTTTTCGTTGGTGATATTTTGGTACAACGAAGCCAATAGCGTCTGTTTTGCTTGGGGTAGACTTGTGTCCCAGAATAATTTTTTCACAGAAAAGTTTTTTGCCAGAAAAATTTACTTCCCGGAAAAGATATTTCCCAGAATCGTCATTTCATAGAAAAAAAATTCACAGAAAATGAAATGAATTGTAGAATCGTAACGTCAGAATGATTAGGTAGCGAATCATTTTGATATACACAATAGTGAAATAAACACGGCGTGTAATTGGCTACCAAAAGTTAAGTAGCCAAAGCAGGGCAACTGATTTGTTGGGAGACCGCAGAGGATGTGATCTGTGATAACCAGGTATCATTTTTAACTGGCAGTTCTTTGCTAATTAACATTAGACAAAAAAGCAACATTTCGTTGGAGCCAATGTGTTACCGCATTAACAAAAAATCGCATCCACGAAGTAGTACGTAGCAACTTTTAATTTTGTAAGGATGGCAAACGTACATGAAGTTTTGATTACAATGATATGAGAATTTAGAAGTCTGTCTCTGATAAGTACTAATTAAGATGAGACAAAAGGGTAACATGCTTCATACCTTCCTTGCAACAAATGGGTTATTATTATTATTATTATTATTATTATTATTATTATTATTATTATTATTATTATTATTATTATTATTATTATTATTATTATTATTATTATTATTATTATTATTATTATTATTATTATTATTATTATTATTATTATTATTATTATTATTATTATTATTATTATTATTATTATTATTGAAAGTACGAGTGAGAGAGAGGAGAAACACAGAGACAGGAAGAAGAAAGGAGGTAAGGCAGAACGAAAAACGAACGCCGTGATAGTGTACAAAACTACAAAACACATGATACAGTATATTAGTTACGTGAACACAGATGGTTGTTGCTTAATACTTTTGGTACTGAGTGACTCTTCCCAAGCTTACTATACAGGTATACCAAGTATAAGAAACTGTAAAGAATATTCTGTACACAAATTCTACAAGGAACCAGAACAGGTATAGGCAACGACGCCAAGTTTTTGTTTAAAATGGAGCGGTCCGAAGCAATGCCCGCTATAAAAGCCTATAAAACGCGAATGTTAACATAAGTTTACGAGTATTATCAAAACGTTCGCAGCCGTGATCAAATGCCAACATTTGAGTAAAAGTAGGCAACCTGAGTAAATGTGAGTACACTTTATATTTTATTACTTACAGCGAAGAAAGTAATTTTGGTAGGTGCAACATGGCAGACACAAGCGCTTAATTCTGATATGAGTTTATAAGTTACAAAAAAAGGTAAAAATATTTCATATCATTGGTATAGACACAAGTGCTTAATTCTGACATGCAACTTTGGGTTACTGAGTTTATAAGTTAGAAAAAAAGATAAAAATATTTCATATCATTGTTATCTTCAGATGTTGACTGACAATACTTCACTTTATATATCATTGGTAATGCATACGCTGTGCAAAAATGACAAAATTTTTGTCATTTTAGCAAACAACTGCATGATTTTATTATATGCTGGCTATCTATGATTTTGGTGATTTTTTCCAAATTTTGTTTTGAAGCTTGTATATTATTTTTAAGAATGTAGTTGTTCTCGGCGCTATTACAGTTTCGCAGTTGCTAGTTTTTTTTTGCGCCGGAGTTACGATTATTTTTATTTAAGGGATATTTTTGGGGCTGGGTTTTGATAATTTTTAAGTTAGGGTACAAAAACTGCTAATACAAGTAACTATTTTCCTTTCCTCTGTGTCTAAACATTCACATTGAATCAGTTGGCCAAAATAGGTGCCGCAGTTTTGATCACGATAGTATAAGAAGAAAAAAACGAAATCGCTTAAAAATTACCATGCTGATCTTTCATACGGTTATGTGTAAATACCAAAAATTTTAAGTCATTCTTTTAGACTTTCTCAAATATGCAGAAATTTTAGTTAGTAATTCAAAAAAGTAAATGGCGGAAGTATTTTGTTTGTCGCTACCATTAAAATTTACAGAGGTCCTCTATGTGTGTGTTATTTTCAAAACAATCTAGACAATAGCGCCTCTTTCAATGCAAATGTCACTAACACGAAACACTGAAGCCACGATGCTCTAGCTTACATCAACAACTGATAAGTTTCTTACTTCTCTTGGTGATTTTGGTACCAGCACTCATTTTGTTCCTCTGTATCAAACGGCTCTGTGCAGTGTGCAGCCTTGGTACACATTCTGTTCAAGAGATTTTAGATACTGTAGTAACAAGGACTAAGTCCCATTTTTTCTTGACAAATTTTTATCGCTACTTTATTTTCTGGGGCGAAAACTATGACGTAAGCTCGTTGACTTCTTATTGTTTTGCTACTACGTATTGAGTACCTGTATATCAACGCGTAAATGATTTTTCAATTGATGATTAGCTGACATTCCGGCATTTAAAGTTTTAAAATGCAAAAGCTTTTAGGCCACTATAGCTGTAGCTTGTAAACGTTTAAGAGCCAATTTTTAATGCGTTGTAATACCACACTGTGAAACTTTCACTTGCTTCTAATATTTTTGTAATCTAAACGTATTAAACGTGTAATCTAGACGGGTTCTCTACAGTAGTAAAAAGAAATTAAGAGATTACTTATTTTCGTGTTACTAAGGACAAATAATGTTTTTTAAAGCAATTTACTGCCAAGCTACAAATTGATAGCATACCAACGAGAAAAAGTTTATTAGCATATATGATTTAATTTACTTTTGTATACCGTTATATAGGACAGCTTTATTTATACTAACCCATCCTACCTGTTCTCCTCTTCAACTTCTCTCTAACTACTAATACCTCCGGTGCTTTTGGCTTAACCCTTTCCACGTCTCTGTCAGAATGTAAAGATATTTTGTTCGAAATGGAAATAAATTATTACACTTACAATTACAATTACAATTAGACTTCGGCATTTCTTCTGCATCACCCCATATGCATACTCAATTACTGCTTAACATTTACGAAACTTTTAATAGTTAATTAACTTCCCTCATATTTTGCCCCATGTTTTCGATAACTCTTTTAAACTACTTTTACTGTGCGGCTAGTGCATGCTGATAAAACAAAATTAAATTTAAATTTAAATTTGTAACATCATTTGACATACATGTTTATCATTCTGTGTGAAACTAATTTATAGAAGATTAATTAACTGATAGCTCAAATTTGCAAATTGTAAAAGAAGGCGGAAGCTGCAGATCTTAAAATTCTAAAGAAACGTGCTCGGCTGACATTGTCCAAATAACGAACGATACATGAAATGTGAGTTTATGTAAAAAGTTTAGTTTATATTTAACAACTAAACACACATCTCTTTAATTCTTAAAATTTTAGTTCTTTAATTAGTTCATGACTCAGCAAGTTAGATAAAAACAACTATTTGATTAACTTTAAAAAAGGACAAATTAACTTAACGTCAGATGGTCTACCTGACGAGAGTTGAGAAGAAATTTATAACTTCAAATCATTGAAGCCCGAGTTAGCAGGTACCGCATAAATGATTCAAGGTTAACCTGCATGTAAAAACTATAGCCTGCGCAGCTCTAAGTAGGTTTGCGCAGGTTGTAGAGAATAAGCTAATCGGCCTTGGTCAGTAGTAGTCACCGTTTCGTTGCCTTGGTTTTCGGGACTGTCGGGGACATGAAAAATGCTCAACTTTTCATTAGTTTGTGGGAGAGAAATCAGCCTGGTTTTAGATTTCATTACCGTTTGTCGATTGAAATTGCAGGTGTATTAGTGGAAATACATAGTCTAAATTTTTTTATAGGATGAAATGCGCAACGCTTACGTCTATGAGTTACTGATTTTGTTATTAATAAATTTAAATTTATATTAATAAGTTTTAATTTAATGTATAACCTTGCAAGCTGGATAAAGACAACTATTTGATTAATTTAAAAAAATACAAATTAACTTAACGAGGTTTGCGCGGGTTGTAAGAACGGCTAGTTCGCAATAGTTCAGGTCTAATGGCAGAGCTGAACTCATCCACGGGAATCTGTGACAAGTGTGATGGCGCACCACCTCAAGTGAACTGCTCAGCACTTGTGCACGTGTTGTGTAATTAACAAACAACACCCAACGTATTGCTTTGCAATGGAGATAAGGGGACTCAAAATTCAATATAACTTAAAAGGAAATCCAATTGCAAGTTTCATGTGATAAAAACAAAACTTCTGTAAAATCATAGCAACTGTTACTACAGTGAATTTTTATTTAAGCATGATTGTGCTTGCCTCGTTTATGCGTAATAATACATTTCAAGGCAATATGAAGCAATATGGAATACCTATAGTGGCTTTACAATAATTTTTTATGCAATGTTGATATGAAAGATGCTTGTGGTGTAGAAGAAAAGATAAATTTGCTAAATCCTCAAGCCGTGGTAAAAATGACATGGCAAAATGATAAGAACTAACTCAGTACCTAGAACTAAACCGTAGTTGTTTGTCCTGGGTGGAGATAATAAAAAGAAGCACTAAATATTCTCTCTGAGACCTCCAAGAAGTGCTTCATGAATGTTTTTTTTGTACGTGGTGTTCAGTCAAATTTTGGAAAAAACGACCGAAAATCACCCATTTTGGCACACTATACCCTCTTCTCCACAAAGTTTCGTGGAAATCTGTTAGCTGCTTTTTGTGTAATAGGCTTACTTCTGTAACACATAAAAGCAAACAAAAAAAAACTGAGTTGAAGCATAACTACCTTGGCAGAGATAAGAATAACTAAAATTGTTATCCACTTATCCACCCGAGTAACTCTAACCCTAAACTCATATTTTACTAAATGTGCCATTTTTCTTGTTTTCTTACCTACTTCTCCACTTATACCATTTTTCCTGTTCCATTTTTACCTTTGCCATTTTACCTACATTTGTGAGAAACAGTCAAAAATAGTTCGTCTCATTCAGTGCGTCAGTACCTTTCTGTATCTTGCAGTTTATCAAAACAATGCAAATGATGTCATAACAGCAACAGTTTGCAATCAAAATCCTCTTTGCAGGAAAACTTCAAACTGTAATACCATTCCTCTATCATTGGCCTTTTTGATTAGAAAAAGAATTCCCTTATTTTGTTCCTAAACGTATCTAGTTTTGCTGCATACACAAAAACATTAGCGAATGAGCTGCAGAAGGCAGGTATATAAAACCAATAATAAGTAAATCTATTTACAATCCAAGATTCGCCATTAGTATACCAAAATAGAGTGGAACATATCATTGGAGAATAACACAAGAAAAATAAACCTACAGATAGTCCAACAGCCTTGACTGGTTTGAGCTTGGTTTGAAGTTGTGACATGCTGGGATTTAATTCATTGCTTATTGGTAGACCATGTACAATATTGATGCACTGTAAAGCTTGGTTTTGTCTCCATGCAGCTTTGAAAATGATGACGTACAAATATACAAAAGTACCAAACGTGATAGGAAAAAATACAATGTAAAAGTATTTCATCACTTGTGCGTACATTCCACTTGGTAAAGGAATGCACTTATAAAGGAATTCAATTTTGAAAACATCTGTTAGCATATTAAGTGCAAAACTGCCGCAAAAAAGCAACCAGCTGTAAGAACAAATTATGCACACTCGTTTTTCAGACAGCAGGATTGGATAGCGTAGCGGATATATAATGCTTAAAAACCTTTCAAAGGTCAAGAAAAAGTAATTCATGAGTGAATTTAAAAGAACTGTGTGATTGAATCCATACAAAGCTCCACAAAGTAATCGATCATTCGTTGTTGGACGCACAAAATTAAACACTATAGTTTCTGTTATGATGAAGACGCCAACTACCAAGTCTGCAACAGACAAACTGCACAATGAATAATACATGGGAGTGTGCAAAGCATAAGACTTGATGATAGTTAGGATGACAATACCATTTGATATGATGATTGCTATTCCAAGTAACAATAGAAATATGTCAATTCCAGTCTGAATATTTGCAATAATGTCTTCACTAAAATTTAATAACAACGATTCATTCTTGTACGTAAATTCCATCGTAGACACTCACTTCCAGTTTAAAAGTTGGAAATTTCAATTGTGACCTTTAAGCTATAATTACTCATAGATCTGGAGAAAAGTGACGTATTTTAGCTTCTAGCAAAACAAGATTGCTAGGACGTTTTTTGCTGCATTAGTGAAACACAATTTCCTAGTAATGCATAACTTTATGCCAATACCCATTATTTTGTAGTAATATTTTGTCCGAGTGGCGCTCAGTCTACACAATTCTCATTTATACAATATCTTATCCTGACACAGTCGAATACCACCTGAAATGACACGGACGTTATACTCATTCTCCTGTTGGTTATAAGCTGCACTGATTAGCTGAATGGTGTACAAAGTTGAGTAATACAATAACTGTTAGTAAATTGATAACATAGTAAAGCAGTAACATTGTAACTGCCAAGAGTTTGGTGACTTGCGCAGTTCGTGACACATATCTCAAATGAACTAATTAGCAGTTATAGTGTGCGCATTATATAACTAGCAAGCAGCACTCAACATATTGCTTCTATACATGTGGCAGCAGGCAATACATATAGATATGTATATGTATATCTACATGTGCATACATATTATGACACAACTTGTGGGTAAAGCTTTATTAAAGCATGGCACCAGGTCATTGATATTAGAGTAACGACTAAACAGCAAATTACTAAAGGCTTGCTTTCATTGAGAACAGACTTAAATTTATAGAGTTACTAAAACATAACATGTTGCAAGATCATTTGAACATAAGCTTAAATTATTAAGATCTTGATTAAAGGGAACAATGATAGAAATTTACAGTTGAAGTTGAATGTTGACAAAGTTGTATACTGCACATTGAGTATAGAATTGGGCCATAAGAATTGAGAACGTGGGATTTCTTCAGTACATTGTGAGTGTCTATTGTAATACTCATGATTCTATGATTAATGATAATATGCAGAGTTTATGCATTTGTGATAAAGTTTTTTATTTGGCCACTAGTTAGCCTGTTTTGCTTGTACTTGGGTACAAGTAGTTCAGCAATTTTCTGTATAGGTAAATCCCTATCTGAAGTTCGATTTATTGCATTACAGAGAGTTACATATAATGCGTTACAGTGATTTACACTGTGAAATATGTATAGCCAAATATTTAATCGCATATAGAGATAGCTTTAACGAAATGTGTTAAATGAGAATCGAGTAATAATGTAAAGCTGCATCAGTTTAGATAAATGTTAAATATGGTATTGAACTTGAATTTAAAATGTTCCTTTTTTATTTTTTATTGATGCTAGTGATGAATGATGGTACAGTGTGAATTGATCTGATGCTCCACTAAAATGTTTTGAATAGTGAAATGAAAATGTTTAAAGCAAACAGTATCATAAAATAGTAACGTTTATAGTATAACATTAAGTATATAGTATAACAATTTGATTAGCATTTGTATTCATATTTTTTCCCAACTTATAGTACTGGGCTATCGTTTGCAGTTTGGTTACAGTTACATGGCATGAGAGGTAGTGATTCCCCGTCGAGGAACCATTATTACAAAAATGTATAGCGAATTGACGTACACTTTTCGTAGAGCAAATTTCGAACAAAATTTAGGGGAGCCGTGTAACTGTGACCGAAGCGGACATACTGTTTAAAATCTATGATCCAGTTTTCCCATACATACAACTGGGATAGTTTCTTTCGAAGTCTACTGAAAATCCGAACTTCCGTCAAATTTTCGGATGGTTGGTACTTACCGCGCCCATCGGCCCACGCTTTACCGCGCTTTGGTTACTTGAAAAAAGAATTGTGTCGTTACCGGACGATCAGTAACGAATTCACCGTTTTGGTATCGTTTTATTGTCATTATAGTGTTTAAGTGTGAATTGTACAGAAGTTGTACACAACCTTACAGAAGTTGTTATAAAGACATATACTTATGTACGGAACAGTGGTTTCGTAGTAACAAAAGGTTTAACTCACTAAACGTGTTGGATTCCGACTGATTTGTATTTTCAAGTCCACAAAATTAAGGAACATGTAAAAACGGTCCACATGGGCATTCATCGCCATTTATATTCTCCTACACAGATGATTCGTATTGCAAACTGGTTGCCGTTATGACATCATTTATAAGTTGTTTTGATACAATATACAGAAAAGTACTGATATTATTACTGAACGAAACGAAAACTTTTTACTGTTTTTCACGAATGTTGGTAAAAATGGTACAGTGAAAAATGGCACAAGAAAAAATGGCACAGCTAAAATGGCACAGGAAAGAATGGCACTAAAAATGGTATAAATGAACAGGTAGGTAAAAATCGCACAGGGAAAAAGGCACAAAAAGTAAGTAAATAATTTATTTATCTCTAAATGTTACAAAATGAACATAAACAAAAGCAAAAAACTAAAATAAAGATGGAAAAGAGACGAGGTTGCGAAAAGACTGAGGGTCACCAAGTCAACCACCCCTATCCAAATTGAAGAAAATTAAGTGACGTGTCAAGTAAGGTATGTACAAATGAAAATAATCAGCAACTTAACAAACGACGAGGCAACAAGTTCAAATGAGTTTAAATTTAGAAACAATAAACAAATTTGGCAATGAGAAGAGGCAAAGTTTAAATTAGCAAACAAAACAGAAAATTTAAATTAAAATCAAGAGAAGAAATCCAACTCAACAAAAACAAAACTAAAAATTACATATAAATTAAGAAACACAATCCAACAGAAGAAGAAAAAAATGAAGCAATGTCAAACCATGAGAATTGTAAATCATCACCAGGTCAAGTACCGCTATCCAAATTTACAGGAAATAATATGACGTGACAAGTACAGACAAGAAAATAATAATCAACATTTGAAAAATAAAAATAAAGATGATAACTAGGGAAAAATTAAGATAATGAATTTAAAAGAGTTTATAATTAAGTGGCAACATAAATAAATGAATATGGCAAATGGTATGAAACAATATTTAAATTAACAAAAAAACAAAAATTTGAATTTGACTGAACAGACAGAATTCGTAGGAATAACCAAAGAGAAAAAGCAATAGCAGTATCGAGCTAAGTCAATTGTGGATTCATTGAACAAAATATAACTCCAGTAAAAATAAAGAAAATGGGTCAGGGTTAAACAATAAGAATAATGCTGAATTTTTTTCCAGACTTTGTGAAGATTCAATGAAATGGATGTCAAACCGAATTATGCTAAGAGATAAATTAGAAACTAAGCATACAGAATTTCTTTCTAAATTTCATTAACTAAATAGAATAGTTGCCGCGCATCGTCATCAGGGAAGACCTAGATTCAACAAAGATTTTGTCAAGAAGTGCGTGACCCTGGCACATGGAAAGCTCACCAAATCTACGTGGACACAAGGTGAAAGGATCTACGTCAAAGATCTTCATGGAAATCGATTCGTCATCAAGAGACCTGAAGAAGTAGACACGTTTGACGTTCCTCTGACTGATGATCGTTTTCAAAATGCCAAGTTTCAAAGCAACTTCTCTCAATGGTCTCAACCGCTAATAATTTTTGTATTCTGAATTCGTTGGTTCATATGTTATACTAGCTTAGGTTTACACGTCATTAATTACTAGTTCAGAAACTGTTTGCTTACTTGTTTATGTGGTATGTTACAGGGCTTCCTTTGCGTTTTTTTATGTGTATTTATTCTTGATGCAGTAATAGCCAAACTAAGTTTTTGGGATTTATGCTTCTACTTACCTATCGATGCCAGATTTTTTTGTCCCGAGTTGATAGATATTGTTAATTACTCGTGTAGTGCAAAGTTTTTTTTGGTCTTTTTATTGATATATTACTGTGAAAGTGATAGTGCAAAGCTTGCTCTTCTTCATTTGATATATTTTATTACTACTTACTAGCAATTTGCTAATGCAAAATAGTTTTTTTATTGTCATTTGTTACTATATAATTCTCATAATGCTAGGAAATTAGTAGTGCTAAGTCTTGTTCTTTGTCACTTTATTTGCTATTCATTGCTAGAAACCTCATAGTTTAGTTTTTTTTTTATCTTTTGCCCTTTCTCACTAACTATATAGCTAAAATTCTAAAGCAAAGGTCGATTGTCTGTAAATTGCAGTGCAAAGATATTTTTACTAAGTAACTTACAGTAACTTCTACTTGATCTTTATCTTTAGGAAAGTTTTCTCCAAAGTCTGTCTCTGTTCATTGTTAGTAAATTGAAGTGGTAAGTTATTTCTCTCGTGTATACGCAAAAACATCACGCTTATTTACACTAGGCCCTCATAATTTTGCTTTGGAACATGCATAAGGCCTCTACAACATGTTCATATATGCGTGCACATTAACTTTCCATCAATTCCATTTGTGTATATACAATGTTGCTTCTCGTTGATTGCTTAGGTTAATATTTCTTGTGCTTATTTTTACTATTTCATACTTGTTCTATAAATTTCTTAACTTTTGCGATTAAAGATTCTTCAGTCAATACTACTACAATTTCTGCTGCAAATCTCATTTTAATTTAATTAGGGTAATGCTCAATCTGTTATAATGCGTTATAATACGTTTACGCTATAATGAATATATGTTTATCCCCTTCGCCCAACTATGTACTTTTCATGCACATTTAGATATGAAATAGTATTTTTGTGGTTAGGTAATACATTTTACAATTACCTTCGCAACTGCGTATGCTTTTCAAATTTCTGTGGTAAATCATGTTTTGTAAACTAGGCGTTACTTTTAGTTGACCACCCAATTTGACTTGTCCCGAGTAGATTTCGAATAATTTTGACAAAATAACAATTGTCCGCATCTTGTTCTGTTCAAGCTACATACATTATCCTACTTGATATCCATTATAATTATTATGTTGTACTAGATGTACGCCTATGTTAATCTAATTTATTGCTGACGGTTGTAAAACTGTCGTTAACCTTGATTAGGCCTAAACGGATTCATATTGTCTGTACCCACTTATGGTGTTAATAGTAAACCTGTTCTGAATAATACCTCGTTTTCTGCAAATGATACTTGACTTGACCTTACTGTTTTCGTTAATGTTAAGTTGTCATGTCACATATACAGTATCTATTTGTAAAAGCCTCGTGACTTTTGGATGCTCAGAATACAACTCATAGGCCTTACATTTAACCTACTTAGCTTCAGATCTTATTCTAGCTTTTACACATTTCTTCATTTTCTTCTACTCTTTTTTACCGTTCACTTCAAATAAATGTTTAGTTTGTGACAGGATTGTGCGGGGTAATTAGGGTGGTGTGCTCTGTGATTGTTGCGGTCAGTGGGTTCACCCGAAATGTACGTCTTTGACCTTGTCTGACTTCTTGCATCTTGGCCATGATCACAATGGTTGGTTTTGCGAATGCTGCCTTAAAACGATATTTCCTTTTAACTCTATTGTTGATGATGACGAATTTAAATTTTATGCCCGTTTTTCAAATATTAGATCTGTCATCGATAAAGACCTATTTAAACTGAATATATTTGACTTAATTGATGACGTCATTCATGATAATAACAGTGACAGTGATTCCGATAGACACTTTTTCAATCATATGCATTCTAACCCTGACAGTAAATACTACGATGAAGATCAGTTTCATTAGTTGCAATCCAATTTAAAATATTCCAACCCATTTTCTTTAATTCATATTAATATTAGAAGTTTAAAATCTAATTTTAATCACCTTACTGCATACTTAGAAATTTTGCAAGGTAACTTTCCAGTAATTTGCACTCACTGAGACGTGGTTGACAGATGAGCTAAGGCAATCATTTTCTCTTCCAGGCTATAAACTTGTATGTGTTAATAGAAAAGTAAAAAAGGGTGGTGGCTTTGCTCATTCGGGAAGACTTATGGAACTGTCAATTGAATTTCTGAACTGCAAAGAACGAAACTGTGTACAATCTCACGTCGGCAAGTAGCATCTCAAGCGGGCGCAAGTACTACATTTCTCAGTATTAATATTTTTAATATTTTTTTATACATTTTGTGATTTTTATGCAAGATTCATCAAATCTATACATTACTGTACAATAGATATTACGCATGTGCCAAAATACTTTAGACGGCGTACCGCAAAAACTCGCGAAACAACGAAAATACCGCGATAAATATTTTACATTAAACTGTATTCACATGTTTATTCCTGTGAGTGGTTGTATAGGTAGAGGTTCCAAGTGTACTGCTTTGCCCTTGAGCCCATGATACTGTTAAGAGCGCCTGTCGCCTGATGTAAAATGGGTTACTTTACAAGAATCAATTTTGCCTGTTGTCAACCCTGCGACTGGCAAACTTGCCTCACGTGCTGTAGATTTCAGCCCCAAAAGATCAAAAGGAACCGACGCGCGTCCGTGTCCATACTGATAATAGAGTTTAGACTAATGATCCTGTGGACGTGTGGATCCTGTTGCACATTATGCTGTAACATGATACACTAAAAGCGGGATTTTGTCAGTCAAACCGCTTGTTGTGGAGATACACAAAGTAACAGTTCAAGTTAAGACTGTGACTTCACTTCACCACGTGCACAATGTCTGGCGTTAAGTGTTCGAAATGCAACCGAAAATTTCTTCAGAATGAGACGTATGAAAAGCACGTTTTAACATGTCGAGAAGGCGACAGAAAATACAGGTGCGACAGATGTGGTCAAAAGTTCTACCATCTCACTGACGTTAAAGAGCATTTAGCAAATGTTCACAAGGTCAAGAAGTACCTGCGATACAAGTGCAAGATATGTCCAGCTCGTTTCTACAAGGAATCTCGGTAAGTATAGCCAACTGAACATGGTTTTTAGGCCGTATTAGTCTGAAACGATTGATGCACGTGCCATCGAAGACTGAATTTACAAAAAGCGTAGGCCGTATATTATCATTGACTCGAAAAATAGCATGTTAAAGGCAATGTGCAAAATCCAGACATTTTATAAAATCCGTACATGTATTCTTTTATATAATAATTAACACGGATTAATACCTATGCATTTCGATTTCCGACAACTGTATGAAATGTGTTTTTGCCGCAACACTTTCAAACGTTACCTAGACGTTTTGTATTTAAGCTAGAATTTATATAGAACGCGCGGAGTAAAATAAACATAATTCGCGTTTAATCTACTTTCCTATATATTTTATACATAGTCAAAATTGACATGTGACAGTAGACGTAGGCGTACCTGACCTTGAACTCTTGAACACCAGCTACCGTTTAGTCGCACTCAGCATGTTTCCTTTCAATATTTTAAAGAGTAGATTGTTTTGAGCTACAGTTTAAAATTGGGTCCGGTTTTGCTTTAATTAAAGGAAGGCAGGATGATTTTTCAGGTCCTATTCCATTTTGAACTATGGCAAAAACTATATATTTTACAACCTATAACAGTAGCAAAATGTTTTTGATAATTAAACATTAACCTAAAAACTGAATTAACAGGCGGCGAACACAGCTAACGATGACGTCACAACTGAACACGATTTTCAAATGGCAAAAATATTTCGAGAGCATGTTAGCACGTGTTTACAAAAGCGAAAATTGAACTACAGCTCTATTGTTCAGTACTGACCAACTTTACACCAACTCGCTCGCAAAAACTTAAATTCCATGCTTGCTCTTATGCCAACACCCGGCTCACAACAGAGTAGTAAAACTGAACTGCGGCGGGGGGGGGGGGGGGCCCCAGATACAGTGCGACGCGTTTCCGAGATGTAGGGGATCTATGTCCATCTAACTAACGATAAGTCATTCTTATAACTAACGTTAATCATTCTCGAAGAAACAATATTTTTTGAACGGTTTTCTTTCAGTATTTATACATTCGATGATTTTTCGCTACAGTTTACCATTCGGTGACTGACCTAATGTGCCACTCTGTGTTTCGTGGCGTTTTTCGTTAATCACGTTGATGTAGACCTTTCGGTAAAATTCAAATACCATTCAATACACTAAGATACAGTAACAAAGCATCTCGGTCTAATGGTTTCAATGACTTCAGTCTAGTGCGAGTTATGTATCACTTATACAGTTTTTTGGCTGTGTTGGCAACAATTTTCTCCTGTTAGAATAATTATTTTGTCAAATGGGAAAAGAAAGGCCCACGTTGAGGAAGTGTTTAAAATGTCTGCGGCATTTTCGCCAGGATACACTTGAAAGACATGATATACTCGCGGAGATGATATGATTCACGAATGCTATCTATGTCGACATAGATTTTACCGTTCTCAGAATTTGAAACGACATTTGTCAACTGTGCACAAGTTGAAGAAATGTCAGCGATTCATACGCAAGGCGTGCGGAGAGACTTTCTCCAAGCGGCAGCTGTACATATTTTGGCTTTTTGGGTGTCTTGAGTAGAGTAGAGAGTAGGCAGTATACTTTATTTTAAGTTATATCATACAAACAACAACGTCAGCTTTGAAGTACTTTGAAATGCTTAAAGTGAAAATACAGAGGCTAGTGCCATCTGTGAGGACATTAAGTTAATAATAATAAAATCCCATTAACTATGACAGTTTCCTTCACAGACGCCTTAGAAGAAAGTGTAGATGAATACATCGCGGTTAATTTCGACTTAGAAATAACTATAGATGGCGCTCAATAAAGGCACCGGCCAGATCTATCACTAACTCACTATCCCTAGTTTGGTTATTATAGATTCGTCCATTTTGCTTTTGACATTTTTATCTTCTCACCTTATCTACTGACTTATGAACCAAAAGACAACGGGGTTTTGCTTTCCGAGCCTTCCCCATCCTATCGCTGTTCTTAGCAATAACCTAGTTTGCGATAATGGGTTCATCCATTCTGATTTTATTGTAGGATAAGCACACAGATAGACACATAGACGTGAGAAAACGCCCTGTCCGAACAGCGACGGTTAGCTTCCTGGGAACAAAAAGCAAAATGCAATTAGCTCACCAATTATTTTACTAACTTGATCTAGTTCAAATTAAATGTTATTTCGTGTTAATGTTGTTAGTAGGCCTGCACTAGGAATGGTGACTACCATACTCCACTATTGTGAATAATGCTGCAATATTTAAGACAAACTCTGTTACTGGTCAAAAGCATCTACCGTTCAATGTGATGCTTATGGTGATTTAATTCTTCTCTGGCTGTTGTAGATAGTTTATTTCTGTTTAAAGTTAAGTTTTCCAAATGATAGTTTTATTGCAAAATTTTATCACGCTTAGACAAAGTTTCAATCCAGTTGCTGTCAAGTTTTGATACCAGCAGTGGCTACAGGAAGTTGGTCTGTAAAACTTTATTTTCGCGCTGTTGTTGCATTTACCTTTTACCATTTTAGGTTAGCAAACCATGTTTGCGGCAAGCGAAAAACAGCATTTTCGAAGAAAGCATTTCAGGTTCAAAAAGGTTTATTAAAGTCAAAAGTAAACACGTCAGGAAATAAAACAAACGATGAACGAGTCACCAAGTACTATTGTCTGTGTGGTTTACGGTATGAAAAATGGGAATGGTTTGAGAGACATGTGGACAGTTCCCATCGGGATAGACCTGTGCATTGCACAGGCTGCAAGAAAGCTAAATGCTACACTTCTGCTAAGCAAGTACGTGCACACATGCTACAATGCATTCGTTTTCATGGATATCCTACTATTTACCCCAACAATGAAGGGGAGCATGCCAACGATCAAGTAAACAATGAGACCATGTGCCAGCGACAGTCACTTGCCAAGACAAACCTCAAATATGAAAGCATCCCAGAAGTTAGCCATACTCAGCCAGATGAAAGTACTGATGCACCTTTTGCAACATTGAGGAGCATTATAACTAGTGCAACATTAACCAAAAGTGACCAGATTGTTGCAGTTAGAAATGTTCTAGACAAAAAACTGAGCGGGTTTATTGCGAAAAAAATTGAGAACATCCTGACAAACAAAACTAACATAAAAACAGAATATGAAACTGTGGAGGATTTTGGGAACTACACAGAAACAGAAAACACCATGAGAAACTTGAACATGGATAAGGATGAATCTAGTGATTGTGATAATTTTGATGATGTACCAAATTGCCAAGTGGCCACTAAAAGCAGTGAACTTAAACAATCTAAGACTGAGATGGTTTCATGTGATAGTGTCAATACTAGCTGCTCTGAAAGAAATGAGGAGCCATTTTCAAACA
Source organism: Tubiluchus corallicola (assembly GCA_030141605.1). NCBI lineage: Eukaryota > Metazoa > Priapulida > Priapulimorpha > Priapulimorphida > Tubiluchidae > Tubiluchus > Tubiluchus corallicola. The sequence goes on from JAQGDQ010000634.1 coordinate 113,096, forward strand.
TGGGTTGTCAGTCATTTTCTGCATTTCCTGGCGGACAGATGTCAGGAATTTTTCCAGAGAAAAGGGTGAGCTTAATTTTAGCACGAATTATTTTAAAGATGTTTGTAGAGTACATATACAGCTGGTATGATAAAGAAACAAAAATACTAACTATACAGCACTGCTGGAAGTCAGTCCTACTAGCCAAATTTTGGCTTAACACACAGTGGTAGTATTCTACCAACCCCTTCAGGTAAGTCAACATAATTTCCAAGGACCATAGTGATGTTCTCCCTCCTATCACTACCAACAGATGACTCAAAAGTATAACGTGAAATTTTCATTATGTTTTTCAGCCTAACACCTTATTGACCATCAGTTTCAAAGTCAAAATCAAGAGCTTCATATGACCATTCATCTGATAGTGTTGCATGACCAGTGTAACAAGCTTTTTTGGCTTGGTTTCAGATAAATAGCCTTGAGATATAATAATGCGCATTGGTATAAATTATATGCATTATTAACTCCCTAGTGAAAAGCGACCTTGAATGTCAATGTCAAGATCAACTGTATTGTCTCTTTTAGTAGTTTACTTATCTTAAGCTCAAAGCGAAAATATTAGCATAGTGCAAAACAGTGAAGCCAGTAGGTTTGTGATTAAATTTGGGATAATAAATGAATTCTTGGCTATTTTAGATATACATAAGAAACTTTAACATTATCGAAAAATTAAATTAAAAGGTGAAATTTTGCAAAAATTTAGTTCTGCCTTTCTGTCATTTTGAAAATGTGCAAAAAGTTTGTCGTTAATGTTGGTGTAGAGCCGGTGTTGTGTACTGCATCAACAGTAATGGCCAATGTGGACAAGTGTCAGCTAAAAATGCTAAAAGACTTGAAGAAATGTGTTGATTATAATGTTGCCCTGTGATGATCAAATACTGAAAAAATAAACATACTCTAAAGGGCATAGGTAGCATGACAATCCCTAATTATAATCTTTTTGTTTCCAGAGGGTCTTAGAAGAGCTGTAGGTATGCTGTTTTAAATGCAGCGCATAAGGTGTACACATCTTTTGCACATCATGCAATTCTTTTGTTTGGGTATGAATCCTGCCTGAAGTGTCTGGGACAGAATTTACCAGATTAACTAGTATATCAGGAGGGTTTGAACCAGCTGTAACCCTGTAGCATGCTTCTTTTGGGGCACTTTGAAACCCGGTAAGCACGACACGAACTCTGTATAGCATTGACCCTAAAAAAGGGCAGAAATACTTTGAATATAGTTTTAAAACTAGACCACTGTGCCACATCTGCAACTTAAACTCATAACTTAACTAATGTTCTTGTCAAGCTTTGAGCAAACCAACTTACTGTTGATTCTTAATTTTCTGATCTTAATTTTTCCCATTTTACTTATCTAGGTGGCCTGTGCGAAACCACAAACTAGGTCCACGTTCATTCATCAGACTCAGCTGTGCCGTTCCTGTGGCAAGATTTACTCTGATGGTAACTTCTACGCCATTGAGCCAGAAGACCTCTGCGAATGTCAGTATCAGTTTTTGTGTAAACTTTGTCAAACATCTTTCAAACGAGTGGTTGAGCTACGGCAACATCTAGTAGATCAGCACATTTTCCGTACATGTTTGTGTGGCATACCTTTTGCAAATGTGTCGTTGTTAGAATCACATCGAGAGTATGGAATGTGCCCTGCTGAAATCATTCCTGTGAACCATGTGACTTTTGAGTTGAACACTGATTGTTTCACAATGATCAGAGCACCTCCTGAAAGTAAAGCGCTACTGTGAAAGATTGCTGAACTGCAAATCTGACTTAGATTTTGTCATGTGTTTTTGAAAGCAAGTGCCTGTATAACTTAATGGCAAGTGTACTGAACAATAATTCTATCATGTTGGGAATTTCTTGAACGAGTAGATATATTGGCAATAAAAGTAGATAGACATACATGTAGGTACATACATAGGAAAGCGGGGGTAACAGAGTATATTGCTAATATAAAAGGCACATGCAAGGCTTATTGTTTGTTTTTAATTTTCTCTCTTTCAGTTAAAGCAACGTGATCAGTAAATTACGTGTTCTTTAATTTTTGCACAAACTTTCAAGCACAAGTATAAAATACAAATATTTCTGTTTGTAACTTTTTTCTCACTTCATAACTTGTGTTATATGTACATAGTTGACTCAAACATTAGTAAAATAGTTTGTTTTTATAACACATGTATTATTTCATTTATTACCATTAATATAGAACAGTTTTACTTTATCGCACGTGCTCTAATTATCTCAAGATCACTTTTAAGTTTGTTAGGCAGACTGCCTTAAAACATACACAGTCAAAATTGTTCACAAAAATTTTGATTCGATCGATACCGTATTTGCAGTAAATTTTATAATTATCTGTTATTTCATTACACTCAGTATTATAACGCTTTTGTATGTTTAAATAAATTGTACGATTTTTCAAATTATATTTGCTGTAATAGAAATAATATCAAAGTCATTTGTTTGGTAACAGTTTACTTTTCAGTATGTCTTGTGCACTATTTGGAGATCCAGTTAAGTCTTAAAATCCAATGAAGCATGGTAATAAGAGCTTTTGTTTTAATGCAAATTTTTTAATTTGTTTTTTTTTTCAATTCCGTGCTTTTAACGGATTTTAATTACCGTTTGTCAACTCGATATCGAAAACGTGTATATCATCAAAGCCAGACTAAAGCAGAAAGTGCTTTGCGACTTTAAATGTGCTAGAGCAAAAATTTCGCCACCTCACAAACATCGTTTGTTGAGAGTAGTAAAAGGCTAATAATCGTATAATGATGTTGGGCATATTGGTATCGAACAGTTTTAGAAACAGTGTATAGTAGTTTACCTGATCAAAAGCTTTAGATGCATCTAAGAACAATATGTCTATCACCCTCTAATTTTATCGTATAGTAATTTGCCGTATAGAGTGACCTTCATTAATTGAATTAATTAATCGAATAATTAATGATTTGGATTCGCTTATCGATTGCTTACAGGTAACTGATCGGTCATCGATTATCCGACTCCGAGGGCTTTAGTTCAGTTGCTAAGGCAATGATCTGTCCTACACGACTTTCACCTTGACCTTGCGTTGTGAGTCAGATCTTTATCCCTCAAGTTTACAAGCTTAGCTCTCGCAAATGAGCTCTTATTACACTGCGAATCGCTTCAGGTTCGAATCCAGGATCTAGTGTTGCGATTATGTGTTACCGATAACGCTTTAAACATTCACAAACTCAATGTCTAAGTTAATACAGCGAATAGACTTTATTGAACTTTACAGTTTACAATTTAATCACCTCTGGTTCCAATACAAGATTTGCCCTTATACGCCGGTGGGCGTTTACAACTAATGTCTAGCTCCAGAGAAGATGCTATCCACTTACTGATCTACGATATTGGTATGATGCACTGAAGGTGCTTAATTCATACAACATTTCGGTTACAACTGTATCAGATACAAAATACAAAATAGATAAGTTAAAACACTTAACTTGCGGATTGGCCAATGTACCACTGCTATTGGCCAAATCCCTGTTTCGTATCGAGACTACGTAGCACCAGTGCTCAGTCTATGCTAAGTACGTAGATTGTTCCTCCACGCTGGGCCAATGTTATGAATAAATTTCGGAATCATTAATTTAGTGATTAATTAATGGATTTATCAACTTCATTAGATTATGTTGATAAAGCGGATACCCCCTGATTGGATTAGATAAATTTATTGATAGATTATGGGAACTCACTTAGCTGGTTAAAGCACGATATTTAATGCGACGCAAATTATCTTCACAGAGGTGTTTGTGTTTACTAGAAGTAGAACAGGTGTTCATTTAAGAAAGCGTAAGAGCTTGTCGCAGGTGTTCAGTTTGGAGAAGCGAAGCTTGTTTTTATAACTTTGCGTAAAGTTAGATAAAAGCCTAATGTAATGTTACGTAGAGTTGCCTGCAATTATTAAGAAATAGCGAAGAGTGGATTTCTTTGAAAGAAAGGTTTATGGCCGAAGCGAAGCAGAGAGCAATCTCTGAGAGTTGGATGATGTGAAGGATGAAGGGCCAAGTAGCGGTTTTTCTCATGCAAGAAGCTATGTTAACAAGCCACCTGGGTGGTTGTAAACTTTACGCCAAGGGTATCACCTTTGAACTATTGCGACATATTACGGTTTAGCGGGAAAGTCCCGAATGCTCAGTTTGGGTATATAAGCCGATGTCTTGAGGAACACGTGGTTAGTTAGTTAGTTGGTCGGGAGTCATTCGGAGAGAGTCAGACGAGAGTTGGTTGTGAACCACGTGCCAAGTTCAGAGAGAGAGGCTACTGGAATTCTGAAAGAAGCAGAGACGTTAGACCAGCGTAGACAACCATCTGCGTACTCAACTAATTGAGCACTGGATCTGCGATTTAGTCTTGCATCAGAATTGGATTTGACCAATTGAACAGTCTTCAGATTGGTCATTCCACCGAGTTAAGTAATCTTAACATATCGTAACTTGAGAGCAACTCTGCATAGTAATAGTTCACAGTGTAGTAGACACCTTAAGTGTAACATTCAGTTTGATTGTAATTGCATACTTCACATTGTAATTTGCACCTTAAGTGTGGCATAAGAAAATAGTTAAGTGAGTCTATTTAGTGTCTCTTGGAGCTAAATATTATTTGTGAGCGTCTAGCGGCGACTAGGATCAAATCTTGTAATATCATTTAGCTAAGAGTAATAGTTGTAAAACAATAAATGATTTCACTTTAACTTAAAGGACTAGTTCATGTATGCTTATAGGTGTTTCAGTTAAGCAACCTTAAATTTGATAACGAACCTGAGGATTTGCTGTGTACTTATCATTAATTTAATTTACAAGTTCAATTGCGGGAACTAAGCTAGTAAGCTTTAGAGATAAAGACTTTAATCACAACGCGAAGTCGTAGAAATAGTCTTGTAGGACAAGATCATAGCCCTATAGACTAATCTTAAGCTCTAGGAGCCAGGTTATAAATTACCTTTTAGCGATTAATGAAATAAGAAGCGAATCAATCTATAAACAAGTCGTGTGGTATTTCAAGTCACGTGCTATACGATCACGAGATATAATAATTAACAATTATCAGAGAGATTAATCACATATGATAACGGGTACCTAATAATAGGGCTAATTAGAAGAGGACACAATAACTGGTGCCGTGCTGCGGATTTTTGTGTTTTGCTTAACTATTGTAATTATTATTGTTTGTGAACTATATTATAGTCTATATTGGATAAGTTGTAAACTGTGAACTGCTTGCATTACTCTCAGGTGTTGTCACAATTGAAAAGTGAAAGTTACGATCGGAGAAAGCTGGGACACAGTTGGAGTTCAATTGGAGGGACAATTACAGAGGCGGTTCTAGACGATATTGGAGACCCCAAACCAAACCAAATTGGTAGGTGGATTTTATTGTCAAAGGTGTTAACAACCCGGAATATTGTTTTAGGAAAATTTTGTGTTGCGATAAATTGTGTAAATTATGTCGGACCCTCAGGAATTAATAAGTGAAGCTCAAATTGAGAGCTGGATCAGGTCTGGGAGTCTGCCGGACGGATGGTTAGAGCAACAGAGCTCAGAAGTTCAAGCTTTACACGTGGTTATTTTAAGACGTATACGAGACGAGGAACGTAATGCTGAAAGTAGCCAACTCCCTAAAAAGACGACTAACCCAGAGGTACACAGCTCTGCTCAAATGGGTGGGGCTGTACCCATTATGGTGGAGAGAGCGACTTGGCTCTCATCTCAGTTAGGTGCTATTACCGATCAATGGGCAATCGACTGTCGAGCAAGCCGTACTCCTAATCCTTACGAGGGTGCCAACCAGCCACATTTTATAACTAAGTGGCTTAGGAGAGTGCAGGTAGTGCCACTTATGGCTTAAGCTTGCTGGGTAACAAGCTTACAAAGGTTGCGGACTGGCCGGAGGTTGGGAGGGCAACCTCCCAGTCTGAGTTGCAAGTCGTGCTCCTACCCATCACGACCTCACGGATATGCACCATACCTCAGGGCGGCCCGGCTCCCAGTCGGGCGGAGGAGAAGAAACTGTCCAGCCGCTGGGTCTCGGCATAGGACCCCTCCATGAGGGGCTAACAACCCCAAATGGTAGAACTATTAATCTGTTACAGAAAACAATAGTGATATAGCCGGCTTGGTTTTGGGAAACGGCGAGGTTGCGCGAGAAACCTCGACCGCGACTAATGGTACGTTAAAGGACAACGATACTGATAAACGGATTAAACTCAAATATCCTGCGCAGGTCAGCGACAGCTGTCCTGTATGTGGGAAGGCGATTCCCGACTGGAAGTCGGCGAAATCGCACGTGAAGTTTAGCCATGGATTGGGCATCCATAGGCTGACATTTGAATGTGAAGTGTGAAAAACTGTGGCCATCATACTCGAGTGCTAGTACCCATTACAGGTACTGCTCCCGGAGAGTGGCAAGCGAGGGGACTGAACCGCCTCAGGGTGGTGCACACAGCTGTCCAGAATGCTCCCGTACCTTTAACACTCATGCGGGATGCCAACAGCACCGTCAATGTGCACACCCTGCCGAATATAACAGCAGTCTCCCTGGACCCAGGGAGAAATGGGCAGGTGGTTCAGGTACCCTGTGGACGGATGATGAAATGAGGCTAATGGCCGAACAGGAACTTGAGTTCCTAGGAAGGGAAACATCTGTTAAGGGGCTCAACAAGTTTCTCCACGAGAAGCTGCCTCACCGCACAGTTGGGGCCATAGCCACAATGAGGAAGTCTGTATGCTACCGCACTCTAAGAGATGGGTTAAGAACTGCCGAGGTAAATGTTAACGAAATGGCAAGGAGAGAGCATCGAGTTGATGGACCACAACCCGGTGTGAGGGCAAGCCGGGAACCCGGTGAGGAACAGCTGGCAAACCGGGACACACTTAGAGAAAGTATCGAAAGGGATATAGAAACTGGAAATATGCAAAATCGTAGTGACATGGTTGCGGCTCTGGCATTCGCTAGAGCTGCATTGGGAGGTGGCGATTTGGATGGGGCCTTTCAGGCACTGAGTGAGGCATGGTTCCCGGTGGACACCCCTCCACAACCAGCCAGACCTCGTCCTGTTAGGAGAGCTCCTGATCAACCCGCTAACCACCAAAAACGCAGGAGGGAAAGGTATAAGACGTACCAGAGACTGTATCAAAGAGACAGACGCAAGCTTACGAACGTCGTACTCGATGATGCACCCCTGGAAGTCAAGTATCCTCCCATTGACTGCATCGAGCAAACGTACATCCAGAGATTCGAGAAACCTTCCCTACCGGACGACGAACCCATCGAGGACTTCAAACCGTGTGAAGATTCAGACAGCCTCTGTGCTCCAATAGCACAAGAGGAAGTGGCAAAAACATTCAAAGCCATGAAGTCCAATTCGTCTCCTGGTCCGGATAGGGGGGTCACGATGAAAGCCCTCCGGAGGGTAAGCAAGGGTGCGATAACCCTTGTCTTCAAGGTATGGCAATTCCTAAAGAAGGTCCCAAACAGCCTGAAGGAATGCCGTACCACCCTCCTCCCCAAGTCTGCTGAGGGCTTGCAGGACGTCAGTAACTGGCGGCCTATCACAATCGGATCCCTATTGCTCAGGTGGTATGCCAAGATTCTGACCACCAGAATCCAGGCAACGGTCAAGCTCACCCCACTCCAGAGAGCCTTCCAACCAAGAAACGGCTGTTCCGAAAACCTGACTCTCCTAAACACCGTGATTCGGCATGCCCGAGCAAGTCACAGGGAATTCGCATTCCTTGACTTAGCAAAGGCATTCGACACGGTACCTCACACCTCGATCGTGAGGGCAATGCGAAGGTTCGGCCTTCCAAAGCAGGTTCAGCAAATCATTGGGGATATGTATACGGGTCCTGCTACACGGATATCGACACCGGAAACAAGTACCCGTCGTATTAGCATCACGTCAGGTGTTAAGCAGGGATGCCCGCTATCACCCCTGCTTTTCAACCTGGTAATCGACGAACTGATCTCGAAAGTCGGTTCTCGATTTGGCTATGGGATCGACGAGCACCAAGTGGCTATAGTTGGTTTTGCCGTCGACCTAGTCCTAATGTCAGCCTCAAAACATGGCATGGGAGTTTTGTTGGAGACAGCCAATGGCTTCTTCACGAAACGAGGCATGACATTAAACACCAACAAATGCAAAGCCATGAGGCTAGTCAAGGCATACCGGCGAAAGGCTATGAAAGTGCTAATAGAACCCACATGGGAGATCAGCCAGACTCCTATTCCAATGCTGGGAGTCAGTGATACATACAAATACCTGGGAATTCCCATGACTGCTAAGGGACGACCCACCATGTACACCAAGTCCCTTAAAGCATGGCTTATAAGAGTGGAAGGGGCACCACTCAAACCTCAACAAAAGGTGGATATGATCAGACAATATGTGATTCCGCGTCTGACATACCACTTTCGTATGTGAGGTTCATATGAATGGCCTCAAGGGAGCAGACAGGCTTATAAGATCAAGCCTAAAACGTATACTTCACATGGCGAGGGATGTCCCGAATGCATTCTTCTACATGCCAATGAAGAAGGGAGGGCTGGGATTTTCTTGTCTTGAAAAGGATGTTCCTTTGATGAAAGTCAAGATGCTCAGCCGATTGCAGGCCTCACCAGATCCGCTGGTGAACATGAGTGCATCTGCTCCAGTGTGGAATAGGGAGCTTGAGTGGGCTGAGGGTGGCGAGCCTCGAAGCCTACAGTAATGCAAAAGACATAAATCGCAACCGAGTTTGTGAACGACATAAACAGCAACGGTGACAAGAAAAGTTGCAGCAGCAACAGCAGTAGCAGCGGTTAAAACGATAACGTAGATAGAAGTAGCGATGGCGATGGCGAGGACAACGAGAACGACATCAACAACAACAGTAAAAAGCTGCTTACTGCTGTAGGTGGAGAATTTTATGTTTCAGAG
>JAQGDQ010000712.1:0-108664 GCA_030141605.1 Tubiluchus corallicola
CAAGTCTATAGACGATAGACTTTCTGTAAAGAATTAGCCGAACTTCCCGGAACTTCCCATCCATTTCAATTAAAACGCGGTGCAGATCATGCAAACACTTGGTCGAAGTACAGCGGAAATGATAACCGTTTCATTAAAATGCGATGCGCAGTTGATTAAACAGGATAACCTTTAACCTCGAAAAAGCACATCTCGACTTCGTGAGAAATTTCTTACTAGGTACTCACGAATGCAGACAAGGTATTGAGGATGAAATAGAAACATTCACCTAACTTTTAAGACTATCAAAGCATATTAATTAATGGAGATGATTAAGCATTTTATTAATTAACATGGGTGATTGCTGATTTACTTCAAACAACAGTATAAATTTTAAGTAAATAGCCCATATAAGCCTTAATAGATAAACAAATAAATGGCATTCCATGTTATTTTAAATTCAGTTAGATTTTTTGAAACTTCAATATCAGATTTCGTTTCTAGTAACTCAAGGTAAATAGACAACAGCAGCCGCTCATGCAAACATTAACAGAGTCATTTGAAGTTTTGCTAGACCTAGAACTATACTTTCTGTGTTGCAATGTTCATGCTTCTAAAATCATAAATTTAGTTTTTTTATATAATTAAATCTACTATTTAGTTTTTTTAACCAATTTGTGTTCATTGTATCAAATGAATTTAAACTACAAAACTTTTAAATCTTTTATTCATTTTTTGGATAATTTTGTAACTACTTGTGTAATTTGTACAGTTTTAGTTTGTATTTCATATTTTGCATTTTTTATGTTTATTTATATTTTGTGATGTTTTAACACTCGACCTGGAAATAAAGGAGCCTGTGGCTCATTCTAGCTGTCGAGTTTAAACAAAGATCTTATCTTATCTTTTTATATTGTATTACAACTCTATGGTACAAATTTTTTTATTATAGTTTTAATCACACAAAAATTGCGTACAACAAAAGCATCCGACTTATTTCATCTACAATATGACTGTTCTGCAAAAGGAATGCGTGTTCAACTTAACATACGTGACACATTTATATGTGTCAAACAGGCTCATATAACTTGATTATATTTTTATTGCAGAATTTTATTGTATTTGCGTACTATTTGTTTTAGTACTACATTTAAATTACTGGAGTTTTAATGTATGTAATGCCTATCTGAATGAAATGTTCCGGGGGGGATGATTGTATGTGCTGTATATAGAAGTGTTTTACTAATTCTTTACGTTTTTAACTCCTGTTTTTTATATGGAAGAAATTCTGAAATAAAGGTTTAAATTCAATTCTTATTAACAAGTTAAAGCAAAAAGAGCATTATTATTGTTTACATACATTGTTTGTTTAAATGAAAAATACAAAAGTTCTTTTTTAACTAAATATTATGTAAAGTAAAATTAGAGATCCATTTTGGTAAATGAGAAAAAAATCAAGAATGCTTGATTTTTAGATTAAACATTGTTCTAAATGTGTCAAGGTTCCAGTAATTAAATAATTATGTTTATGCAATATACTATCTGGCAAAACAGATGGACGTCATCTTTTAATTAATAAATATTTCAAACGTTTTCACCAAGTATATATTAAATATCTCACTTTCATATTCGTACACCACTCATACGGGAAGTACTTTATAGTATTTATGTAACTTCATACCATTATGTGAACTCACGCACAGCAAGCACTCGGCACGCTCACACTCACACACGCACAGTCATGTAGCAGAAACACGAATGTGACAACACGTATTTTTACAACATTATTAAATGTTCGTTATATTTGCATGCCTATTACGATTTTCACTGATGCCCTACAAAATGTTTAGAGCTACTTGGTATTTGGTAATGTCAAATGCAAATCAGATTTTTCGACAGTCAATCAAGATTTGTTATAATATAATAATAGTACACCAATGTCATGATAAAGCATCTCATTATCCCTGCCTCCAAAGCCGCAGGCTTTGCATTTCAGAGGAGCTTAAGTTTTCAAAGTTTTTTTTATTTGTTGATAAAAGCTTCTGGCTTAAATGCCGGCGATAATTATTTAAATGACAGCTCAATTTACAAACCTGACTAGCGCATCTTTGCAACAAGAGCTTTATCCAGGTCTAAGCCGATTAACTCCAAGATAATTTGCTTTAATCCTAGCCAGGATAATTACAATTATGGAGGTTTTCTTTGTAAACGAATGAGATGATGATGTTAATCCCATTACCGTTTGAACACTGCGAAGTTGACGTCGCGAATATTATCCATTCGCTGTGCTTTTTTTCTCAAATACAGTAGGCGCCGCTTAAACAGACTCATCACGGTTAATAGACTCATTCGCTTACCTGACTAAAAAACGCCTGGAACAGGGATAGATGTTCCGTGTAAGAACATCACGAAATGTTGGAAAACTTCTAATGTGCTAACATGCCATGTGGAACACACACAAAGGACTTACAACTCTTATATGAGGTTTACATCACACGCACTCTCATCACTGCATCGTTGTCCTTCATCAAGCCTCTAAACCAAGAACGCCAAGCCAAGAATGCCAACCTGCCAAGAACGCTACACCGCCAAGAACGCCACGCCACCAAGAATGCCAAGCCGCCAAGAATGCCAAGCGCCAAGAATGCCAAGCGCCAAGAACGCTTCGTTTAAGAATATCCAGTTCATATTCAATATCTATGTTCAATATTGGGAAATATTTAATTAACATGCATTTGCTTTGGCATTGACTGACTAATTAACTACCTTAACTGCCTAGCTAATTAACTAATTTGATTACAAAAAGTGCAGCCTTGAATAAAGTTGGTGTATCCATTGTTTAAATGATAGTTTGTTTATTTGCAGCGTGTAAACTCATATCACAATTAGTATCGTTGAAAATTTTACAGATTTAATTTAATTGCACCATTGAAAGGAAAACTTGTCAAATATGAATCAATATATTGAAATTAAACAACAAAATTATATGAAGTTTCAAACTGCCACTGAGGTATGTTACCAGAGGAGAAAAAACAGAAAAAAGGAAAACTCATATAAGGTAAATGAAATGACGTATTACCAAATTACAACAGGACTCACTAATCGTATATAATAAGTAAGTTTTGAGTCTAAACCTCCACTCGTCATATGTGTGATGAAAAGTGCTATTGAGAGAACTGTCTCACTGATAAGGGATATATCTGGTAACACTCTTATCTAGCTGGACCACAGGGATGTGTCGAGCTCATTTCACAACATATCGTTCTTGGAACGCCAATGAGGTAGTTAATCAGGCGGGATGAATAACTTTCGTATTCTAATTTTCCGTTTTCTAATGGGTACGGCATTATTTTCGTCGGGACATATAGACAAAGTAGAAACTTAGTTTATGTCTGGCAATTCCCTATTCCGAGAGAACATGTACTTTCGAGTTTTTAAGAATCAAACGGAAAATACATACTTAAGGAACTTATGCTGTGGGATCCTACTGCACATTTCCCTGTGGTATCACTGCCTAGATGTGATATATGTTTCTGCCAATTTCTGCCAATAACATGGAAACATCGTTTGGGAAATAAAGGTAGGAAGTGTGATATTACTTCTAATTATATTTTTTAGGAATACAGTGACACAAATAATACACCTTGTATGTATTGATGTGCGATAATATCACGGCAAACGTATTTCCTATGAAATACTGCAATTAGTTTAGTAACAACTCCCTTCATTAAGTAGGTCTAAACGTCTAATCACTAACCACGTGTTAGCTCTAAACATTAATCTACGAAATTCACTATTTCAGCTACGTTTATGACACATGATAATCCAGTACGCTTCTCACATAATCATATATTAGTCGCTCATTTGCTTCTTCATTTGTTCGTTCGTTCGCTCATTCATCCTTTTGATTCATCTATTCACTCATTCGTTCCTTCTTTCGTTCGTTTGTATGTTCACTTCTTCCTTCTTTGCTTCTTTCACCAGTTGAGTTGTTTATTTGTTCGTTCATTTGTTCATTCGTCCTGTTAGTCATTTGCTTGTTGGTATTTTTTAAATGATAATGACTGTTGGTGCTTTTTGGATGGTCGACGTGTGTTTCATAGTGTACACCAGTGGGATTTTTAAGAAGAAAAAAGCAGAAGATATTGACATTGAACATTTTGAAAACCTCGGTATTAAAAACGATCAGTATACAGCTATGTTTGTCCAGCAAATACCCGAAAAAGTTCAAGAAAAGCTCAGATCTTTGGGTCCTCAAACGATGCATGCATCGTGTCAGACGAAAGAAGCGACACTTTTCGTGAAGCTCTTGCTTGCCTTTGTTTAGATCTTCACCCTCCAGATGGCCCTCCTGCAGTACTCAGAGTGGATCCTGCTCCTGGCTTTCGTGCTCTTGCCAATTACAGCATTCTTCTGCAACTGGGTCTTTCTCTGGAAATTGGACGTATCAAAAATCCAAATAAGATCCCAGTTGCTGAGCGTGCCATCCAGGAATTGTAAGAAAAAAAAGAACTTTTGCGCCACGAACCCGGAGGCGGACCCGTATCTCGTTTAGGTTTGTCTATGGCTCTTACTCGCCTAAATTCTCCCATCTTGGTGGCTTGTCCTCCCGGGAGTTATGGACACAGCATGACCAGTTCTCTCATGACCAGTTACCCATTTCCGACAGAGATACTATCATATCCCAACGCACACAGCGCCAGGCCAATCACTCACACAGTGAATCCTCTAAATGTCCCAGTAGACGAAATCTAAATCCCCCTGTTATCACTACAGGAGACTTAGTCTACCTTTACTCCGATCGCGATAAAACCTAGGCACGCAGCAGGTATCTTGTCACTGGTATTAATGGGGAATGGCTCTTTATCAAAAAATTTACTGGCTCGCAATTGCGTGCCTCATCTTATAAAATAAAGCACTATGAATGTTATTTAGTTCCGACCACACCGATCATGATAAGTATCCTCTGCCTCTGTTAAAACATAGTTTCTGCGATGATGACGATAACTCTGAGGCTGTGTCTACTGTTCCAATTCCCCATCAGCCATTGACACCCACCACTCTTTCTTCACCACCATCTGACAGCCATACAGACAAGGCAACTGCTGGCCCTTAGCAGTTGTTCCCGATTTGCGACACTTCAACCGAGCAATCTATCCCTCCAGCCACTGATTATTCTCATCCGAAACGCAGTCGTCGCCCCCCAAAATATCTTGCTGACTATGTTACCCGAATTTTATCTTTTTTCTTTATCATTTACATATCAAGTCGTAATTGTGCCTTTTTGACTTTATAATGTAAGTTACACACGAACTTTGTATTGCCTTTTTGAGTAACATAATCTGATAATATTACTCTAAATCATTGACTTAATGCTACAACTCTTTCCTGTTAGTTCTATTATAGTCTTGCTGTATTTCTTTGGTCATCTGTGTATTACCTCTTTCTATATATGTAATATTGTGACAGCTTCTGTCTTGGTATACAGTAATTGAGTAACCGTTCACATTTTGTTGTTTAACACACTTATATTCGTATTACTGTATAAGCACATACTGTTTCATGATAAATAACGTATATTAATGTTGTGCACTAATGCTTTTGTGGACCGCACATCGTGGATTGCGATATTTCATAAATTACATGCTATATCGTTTGTATTGTAATTCTAGTTAAAAGTTTCACTTTTCGTGTCATATTACATGTATACTAAATGTTGTTTGATTTTGTTTCTAGCCATTGGTTAAGAAAAAGGAAAAGAGAAGCCTCGCCAGTATACATGCATGCTGGTAGTGTTATCAACTTTACCCCTTTTGCAAAGTGGCTTTTTTGTTTCCAACTTCTTCGTTTTTTGGCTGTGCTCATCTTTCTAGTTATCACCTCGTTACTTTCCGAGTTATAATAAAGTTGTTAAATTTATTCTTGTCGTCTTGGTGCTTGAGAGAGAGCTGGTACATTCTTTAATTAATGGCGTAGCAGTTTTTAACAGCTCATAACATGTACAATTGCACAGGAGTTTTCAACCACACACATGCCCGGTAAGCACGAAACACTCATATATGTCATATTAACCCCTTCAGCCATCTAATTAGCTCCAAATGTCAGCAAACAGAACTAGTAAATAATAACAAAAAGGTCACCAATTCGATTCGTCTCCTGAACAACTAAAGCAAAATTGTCGCTGAGGGATTGAAACTAAAACTACAATTACATATGCAAGGTAATAATTATAGCAAATGGAAAATAGCAAACATCACAATAAAAGTGTATTGCTTATTTTCAATAATAATAAATCATTTTTGAATATTCACAATTCATTTAATATTGAAAAATGATTTATTAATATTAATATTAAAAAAACATTTATGAATATTCATAATTTATTTATTAATATTAAAAAAATAAGCATTAAATTCCACTTGGCCTTCCATAAATATGCATACATTTCGACAACTTCATTTTCAGAGGGGTAAGCTGAATGGGGTAACCAGCATCCTGGGTGAGGATTGGGGGTCAATGACCACTATAGACACAGCTGTATCAATTGGTGATTAACTTTCTTCCCTACTCATAGAAGCACATACATAGGTGTCAAAACATTGAAACACCCTGGGTTGACAGTGCAGTCCCACTTATCTCTATTATCGTTGTTTACATATCAAGCAAAACTATCTGTGGTGTATAAGTCACTATAACCTAGTACCTAGATCAGGGGTGTGCAAATTATCTGACTAGTCGGGCCACATTAAACATTCCCGCAATTCCTGTGGGACACATGCAGTTTGGTCAAGGAGCCAAGTACAGCAGGACCTAATAACGATTTTTTTTGCATCCGATTTGCGCACATCATTACTACTGCACTACTACACTCAAAAAGCTATTTTAGAAGTTATTAAAATTTATATTAAAAGCTATATATTTCTACTTTCACGACAGATAGTGGTAACAGTCTGTGTAGTACAGTGCATATTAATCTGTCTTGTCTGGCTGTTCTTCAATCTTCCTCTTTTTCTTATCCACGTTTCTGATCTAATAGAACTCTACATCTGATGAAATGATGAAATAGCCACTGATTGAGGCGTGTAATACTGAGCCGAAGCTCAAATCTGGGAATTCCGCTATATCAGGGGTGACCACACTTTTTCAGCTTGCGGCTACTTACAAATTGGTCTGCCCAGTCGTGCTTTTGGTCATAGTAGATAGATAATTTTGACTTGGTTATTTGTTTTGAATGGTGGCTTCCGTGATAGTTTGCTGTGTTCTGTTATTACATCGGTTTTTGTGTTCCAAGTGAGCAACGTTAAATTTCGTCATGTCCGACAGTGACATTAAGTGACAACCGTCTTGTAAGGGTTAATGCCATCCAATCTAGAGGAAAAAACTACGCGCACTATCTTTGCGATATTGGCGCGGACTTCAGCTGGGTCGCGTGGGCCGCACTTGCGGCCCGCAGTTTGCACACCCCTGACCTAGATGGTTAATTACATGTACATTTGCACGGCACCTACATCTAAGCAAGCTGCGCTCCTACTTGTGGTGTAATAGTTTTATACAAAAACTGAACGTATAAAAGCGGACTCTGTAACTGGTTGTGGTGTGTTATAAACTAAGTGCTTTAGATCAATATGAAAGGATACATATTTTCAGAAGTGAATAATATTTTTTTAACATTTAGGCCCTGGCGTCCTTCAAATTTGGTGCTCTAGGCTACAGCCTAGTTAGGCAATTGGTAGATACGCCCTGCACACGCAAATACACATGTATATGTGTTTTGTTAAAATCAAAGCGGAATTAAAGGTTTAGCACAATGTTCTGTTCCTAAGTATTTTATACATTACATCAGTAAAAAATTAGAGCTCTCATGCTGGATAATGTTCCAAAATTAAAATTAGATAAAAATGGTCTTTTACAGAAGTGTGGCACACTTAGTGCACATCACTAACAAGAACAATCTCAGCTGGGCAAAAGCCGCATTTTCTGTGCGACTCCATTATCAATTTATTTGGAAATGGGAGACCGCACACACATTTCTGAAATGAGTGCTGATCAAGTAAGTGTGTGCGGAGATCATCCACTTGTATGCACATAAAGTTGCACAATTTGCATAGAAAACGGTAGCTACACTCGCAGAGGTCCTCTGGTTCAACAGTGCAGAAGTTGGAGTCAGCGTAAATTTTCTTACAAGAGTGGCACAAGCGAGGCTGATGATTGAATGATCCTCGTATATTCTGTAGATCTCTTGCCACCTACAGGAAGAAAAACGTATAGATGTGAAAAAACCACGAAGAACAAAAGTAGCTCGCCAGGTGTTCACGAACATAGTATCATTAAGATCAAAATAACAAAATTGCACTTAGCACTGCCACTGCCACTTGTTGGACTTCAGCCACCTCCCTGGCTGGCTCCTGGTATATCATGGAGCTAGATGATAGTATTTTATATTATTGTTATTATATTATTAAATTATTGCAAGCATACGTCCTGACTTTACAACTATGGGCAATGATGATCAATAATTTATTTGTTTTATGCAGGAAGCAATAACTAAGAACTATTAATAATTGTTTGTCATTTAATAAGTAAATGTTTGCTCAGTAGAATCTATAAAACTTAATATTTATACAATTTGATTGTTAACTTTGTTATCAATTTTAGAGTGGTGTGTTTGCATGTATAGTTGGGTTTATGGCATACATCAGGGTTTTATGTTATTTTTATGTTTCTTGATGTGTTATGTACCATACCTTGTACTTATATTTGTGGATTTCTTTGGCATTTTGTGATTAATGACCGTGTGTTCTTGTAAATATGATTTCATCTAATAAATTATAAGTAATTATTATTCTGTGACTGAGTAAGACAATGGTGAACAATTAATGAGCTCAAACACTTGAACTTACAGCATCAAATCCCACAGTACTCTGGACAGCTTGCTGTGGAAGTAACGTACTCAACCGATCGGGTTTTGAATGTTGAATAGAGCACTGGAATGATTCTGATAAGTTTTGCTGTAGAGTTACTTGGACAGGTAACTGTGGTTCCGCCCTGCAACCAGAATGAGATCCACCACTCAATGGTGACGTTACACTTACAGCTCCATCAATGGAATTTGGAGAAGCTAGTTTATCTTTGTTCTGTTTATGCCCTCTTGCTGTGCTTACTACATGTTCACCAGGTACATTGTCATTTCTTCTGTCAGCCTTCAGACTGGAAATGGTAAGTTGATTTTTATGGGGTGGAACAGATTCTTCACTCTGACTGCTATGACTCATATCTTTCACAGTTGCTTCTTTGTCATCACCAAGGATGCACGCAATTTTTTTAGTTACATCTCCACTTAGCCTTTTGTCAAGCACGTCTCTAAATGCCTTCATTCTATCTCTCTGCATCTTTGAAGCTACACTTGTAATGATGCCCCTAAGTGTACTGCCCCTGTTTTGCGTATTTTTAATGTGCTGTTTGTCTAATGGTGGAGGGGTAATGCTTTGAGTATTGTTGCTATCCTGATTTTCCCCATGATCATTTTTATGAGATCTCTCTGTTGTTGAATGTTTGGTGTTGTGAGCCCCACCTTTTCCTAAGCATACTTTCATGTGTGCTTCCATAATTATTACAGAAGTAATTATCATTCGAACTTTGCACTGGCAGCAAGTTACCAATTGGTTCAGGTGTTTTTCCTCGACATGTTTCCTGTACAATTTCCATGTACTGCACATTAATCCACAAATGCATTTCTTGTCTCTCTGAACTGCACTTTTTGCAAATTTGCACTTCTCAAGTTTTAACTGTAATCTGCTCGTGGAAGAGTGAGTTGTTTGGGGTTTCTTTCTGCCTCTGCTATTGGACTTCACTTTTTTAATAGGAACATGTGGAGTGTCTGTCTTTCTTGCAGGAGTACAAGAGTGTGATTTCAGTCTAGAAAAAAATACGACATATCAAACTAAAATTGCGACGTCAATTATAATAACTTCCAGAAGTTACAATATCAATTATTACACCTAGAAAAACCCTTCCATTCAAAAACACTCCTGTACTGGGACCAGTCCCAGCCCGCATGTGCCATGCAGGAACAGAGATACTCTTAGCTACTGTGCTAATGACTTGTGACTAATGTGTTTCTCAGCTTTTCCAAACATTTCCTAGTCTGTCAATTACTAAAACATGCTAGCTGACATTACCTAATAAAATATAGATTATCAGTTAGTAGTGTAATTATCCTGCACAGTTTTGCATAGGATAATAAAAAATTACGTGCACTAAATGAAATACATTCAATGGGCACCAGCTTATGATGCTTCCAAGCTCTGTCTTGTCCACAGATGTTAACACCACTGTACCACCCTCTATTAACATTAATAAAATAATATTTTAAATTAACAAAAACTAATGTACTTTTAAACAGTGTGCATTTTCAAGATAAAGTTTTTTTTGTAAATTTTACAGCAAAAAACAAGCTTGCGCTGGACATTCTTACCTTGATGGAAAACAAAAACGTCTTCCGCATTTCTTACATCTGAATCTCTGATATTTCAGTATTTTGTGTATGCAGCCTAAATGCTCTCGCAAATGAGCAGACGTGTAAAATAGCTTTCCACAAGAAGTACATTCGTGTTTCCTATCTTCTCCTCGACATATTAGAACGTGTCTTTCATATGCTGTGTCGTCACGAAAGGAATGACAACACTGACGGCATTTTTTCTCCGCCTCCATACTAGCAGTTGAGCGGGAAAAATTAACTCACAGCAGCTACTGATCTCAGCATGGTTTGCATCGGGGGGAAAACCATGCTGCCCAAACCTTGGTTTTGTCCATCTGCGCAGGAGTTTGAAAATTGACGGTGGTTAACACTCGCACTTCGATACGTCACATTAATTTCAAGGCAAAGCCGTCAACGCGGTTAGTACTCCTCGCATCTGGAGTAAGCTGTTTAAAGTCTGAACAATAACGAATTTTGGCGTACGGTGTCTATCACACATGCTGTTCTGTTCAACCGTACTTAGTGCTCAGTAACCTGCACAAATTATTGAAAGGGTAGGGGCCACTCCCTTAAAACTGCCGTGCCATATAAGCTATGTTTACTGTACACATGTAAAAAGTTAAAATAATATGTGGTAAATATCCTGGTGCGCGGGAAAATACTTTCATTTACAAAAATTGTTACATCTTGGTTTTTGGGACGAACAAAATTAGTCTGTCATCAAAATATGTGATACCAACTTCAACTACCGAACCTTTTACAGAACTTTGGCTTTCAAAAGGTTTTATTGGTGCCTCTGCTACAGCTAATCAGGCATTACAATGGGCGAACGCCAATAACCTAAATTTCAATATGTCTAAATTAAATGAAATGATTGTGACTTTCATGACTAAGCCTCCTGATATTCCTTCTGTGATCTCTCTAATGTGAAGGAAAAAAGACTTGATTCGGCTAAACTTTTAGGCATACAAATAGTTAAAGATTTAACATGGAACATCCATGTCCATTCCATTTATACTAAAGTGAGTAAAAGAATTTTGCGACTAGTGAAAAGAGCTAGGACATCTTTCAAATAATATAATAAAAATGTACTGTACCGTGATTAGGCCAGTTGTTGAATACGCTTGTCAGGCATGGCACTCATCTCTTTCCCAGAATTTCTCTGATTTGTTAGAAACAGATCAAAAGTGCTCATTGAGAATAATTTTTTTCAAATGAAAACTACGCAAAAGCTCTAATTTTGGCTAATCTTCAACTTTATTTAATCGTCGCCAAAATTCTTGCAAAAAGTTGTTTTTATCAATTCAAAATCCAAATAACAAAATCCACACTCTATTGCCAGATGCCCATACTCCATATTTGAAATACCCCTTACGTAAATGCAGAACAGAGAGATTAAAGAACAGTTTTATCCCATATGGCTTATTTAATTTCTAAACTTAAGTTTTACTCGTTTAATTTTAATTTATTTTGTTCATGTATCTTGTAACAGTAATAGTGCTTGTCGCTGTACGTTCTATCTTGCTTATTCTTTTTAAAAAAATTTATAGTGCAATTTTACGCTGTATTGTAATTCAGCATTTTGGTTGTAATGATGATA
The DNA here is from genome assembly GCA_030141605.1 of Tubiluchus corallicola. Taxonomy (NCBI): domain Eukaryota; kingdom Metazoa; phylum Priapulida; class Priapulimorpha; order Priapulimorphida; family Tubiluchidae; genus Tubiluchus; species Tubiluchus corallicola. The sequence goes on from JAQGDQ010000712.1 coordinate 12,057, forward strand.
AATAAACTTATTATTATTATTATTATTTTATAATTTGAACCAAAATGCTACAGGTACTTGCCTACATACTAAACTTGATATGGGTGAGTTATAAATTAGATAATATGGATGAGGCACAATTAAATCCCCTCGGGGTCTTATTTCTTGTACTCCTTTGCGTAACTTTCTTATCTGTTTTCATCCGGTATGAGCGTTCACTATACGCATATATGTAGCATCCTTTCTTGGCAGTTCTTCAAAAATACTGCGGGCTTTGCTCCGAAGAGGCCTAATGTCATACCCTGTCCTAAAACTGTTTTATATACCAACAAGCAAGTTAAATGAAACCTTTGTATTAAAACACTAGCACTAGGAATCATAATAAAGGTCTATATTAGGGTACGATGGGAAAGGGTACCCTGCACAAGATAAAATATTAGTGAGAAAATGATAATAAGCCTAGATTAACATAAAATAACACCTGTGTCCTTTTATCGTTTGTGTCACAGTTTTTGTCCAGCGTGAGAGAATGCTGCTGAGCGCGCTACGACACAGCGGAGGTGGAGCGATAGACCAGTATGTTTTACGTCAATTGTTTGATTTGCTCAATCATAAATTTACGATAGAGATGGGCCGGACAAAAGTATCAGGCTAGAGCGTTGTAAAGTCTCGATACGCCCCTGCAGGCCGGGCCTCAAGCCCCTTAACCCTTCCACTGTGTACGTGAAAAATTTTAAAGCTCGCTTAGCGCAGCAGGTTAAGCAGTTATGTGCTGTAACTCGGTAGTCTGGGCTGCATCGTCTCCAACTCCAAAGAGGAGTACCAGTTAATGAATAGTTTCTGCAGATTTATTGGTTTAGAATAAGCAAACTAGTGTTAAATCCTACTAAAACTAAATGTATTGTCTTCAGAATGCGCAATAAAACGTTAACGATGCCACGAAAATCGTCCTTTTGAACGAATTCGAAATGAAAGTTTTGGGTATTTTACTGAATGAACATTTGAACTGGAGAGCCCACATAAATATGATTCACTCTGAAATTGTCGTGTGAAAAATTGTTTCACTAAAACACACTTAACTACACCTTACAACAGTTTAATACTACCATATTTAATACTTTGAGGACACACTACTTACCCTACTGTCTTGCTTAGGCTTAAGAAAAATGAGTAGCTTAATCAATAATCTCAAGTAGTGTTATCATGTGAGCCTCTTGCTATATAAACATAATTCTATTATATTAGTTGGCGATTTAATACGACTCGCACTGCATTTTATGTGTATAAAACAAAAAACTAAACTATTTCCTGCTTTTTTGTAAATCGTGTATCTTTAAACATCTTTAAAGCTCTATGCAACAAGATCAAATGAATTCTTAAAGGACAGACCTGGCAAAGCACTTCAATACCAATACTGGACCAAGATTATGGATCACTTTAACTAACGATATTAAACTTTTAACATCAATTTTTATCTTCAAAAGAAAATTTAAAAAATATGTTTTTTGAAAATTACTATAAATTGTGATTGCTTATTAGTGTACTCTCTAGTTATTTGTTGTGGCATTCGCAAACTCACTTTTCTCTGATTATTTTCTTTAACGTGCAATGTACACCAATATCTTCTATCACAAAACTGTTTTAATTCTGTGTTTCTCTATCCATCTTTATCTATCCCCTTGCCTATACTTTCAATGTTTTTTCGTACGCCTTCTTTCTTTCACCACATGCCCGTGATACTTTACACAAGTTTATTTACTTCTCAAGTACCCCACTTACATACTTTCGTTTTTTGAGATTCTGATTGATTATACATTGCTATTCAATTGTTGTTTAAATGCATGTAATTATGTGGATCTAATAAACTTAAACATAAACTTAATTAGAACGATTTGAGAATTGGCCAAAACTGCAGAACCGCTGGCACAAAAATTCAAAATCGTTCAATTTTTATGCAGGGCTGCTCTCTTTTAACACTAACCGTACCACTTGTGTTTAGGAATCATTTTCGCCCACCTCGATTATGCAGTTATGCATTTTACCACTGAAAGTCATACAACAAGTCGCATATTGTTCAGATGTTTTAAATGTGAAGTTAGTAATTTTTATTATGAAACTGGTTTGCAATGTGATTGATTCTTTTTTTACCTACTTAGTTTTATTCTGCCCAACTGCCTAGATCCCGCGGCGGCCTACACTGACTGGATACTGAAACATGTCAACAGTAAAATCTAGAAATCTAGAAATTTGGAGCGCACTCAAGAGTTTGACCTAGGACCCCACAAATTAGTAAATAGGATCCTGGTTGTCATGGACTCAATTTTTCGAGTATGCATCATTTATAACGCTGTTTATCATTGCTATGAATCCGCTTTATCGCAAAAATTTAGAGTACGGGGTAACTCTTTTGTGACGCTATAATATAAAAACTGAACGATATATTTCATGAACGAGAACGTACATCGCGGCGAAATAGACTTTTTTACAGAGTTATTTTGCAAGCGAGAAATCTGACAGTGAGCATAAGCGCACATTCTACCTGTGTTATAGGCTTTAAGTTTGAAGTTTTAGTTTTTATCACATTCATTGCAGCATTCAATGCAAGAAAACAAACTATCAAATTGCTGCATCATATGGTGATAATCATGCCTCACATTCAGGTCTACTTATAATATTTACCGCATGCATGTTTAGTAGACTTGAATATAGGCCATAGGTGAGTATATGTTAGGTTTCTCGCTGCCAACCATGGCACAATTTGACAGGATACAACATGGTATCTTTTTTATCCGCGAGCAGCGCGGATCTAAGAAAACCAATACCCTAATTGATGTTGCTGTTGTTACTGTTGGGCATCCACTTTTAGGCACCGACTCGTAACTCGTAAACGCAGAGTGCTAGTGTCATTAAACCTGCATGATGAGGGTCTCAGACAATAGAGCGGTGAACGTGACCTTAGTTATAGGGTCAAGAACACAAAACATCGGTCAGAAACAATCCAGAGCACCCACACTGATCACTCCCAAGCACACATGATTAAACTGCACTAGGTCAGGCATTGTCAACTGATAAAACTGTCATGCTCGTGGATCAGGATCTGAATTCATTCACTCTTGTTTTACATTTTAAACATTGAGTTTCTACGGCATTAAGTAAGTAATCTTTAATATTTTTGTATTGAAATTACATTTTACATTGTGTTGTTACTATGCTAAATAATAAATATCAAACAAATTAGGTGATGATAGAGAATAAGAGTGTTGTGATTTCTATTCTTTTAACAAATACTTGGATGATTTTACATTTTGCTCAGCGTGCTCCTAGATAAAGGATTAGTTGAATGGTCACTGCATGATCTTAGCTGGTTATGTTTAATCATTAGTAATAGTACACCTTGGTTTACAATTTGTTTACTATGATTCTGTGAAGAAATCTAACAGCACATTTACATTGATCTGATCTCTCTTGACATTCTCTAAGATCACATTCATACTAAGATTGTTTATTTGGATGCGTTTAACACTACTCATTTTGAAATTGTTTATCTAATACACCAACGTTGAAATAGTTTACTTGTCGTAAAAGTACGTTATGGATACAATATTTTTCTTTGCCATCATTTATACTTTCAGGTGACCACAGTCGGCATCATCCACAGTTCACGGTATAGCCTGAAAGTTCTAATACGTGTATACTAAATTTGTGCAGTGTACACAAAGTGTGACTGATAGACAGCGATCATGTAAGTCGTGCTGTCGTCTTTAATTCATATATAATGTATTTGTAATGTAATTGCTTTGGGTCGGCGTGCCTTGTAGCAAAATATTAAAACCAAAAATAAGGATAGGGCTATGTATTAAATTATTGTATTGCATAATGTACGGGACTATGCATTAACTTAGTCTATTATCTATGCATAATATACGGCCAAACCGTTTGGTCGAAACTGATTGTCTTTGACGATCCGATGCGTCGCCTAACTCAGATTTGTTTACTTTTTGTTTAGTAGATGCCGCTCCATTCGACGAACTCGAAGACACTCAAGGCAGAAGTCGATGAACGCTTCAAATCATGAGTGTTTTACTTTTTAAACTACGGATTGGGGTTTTCACTGGTTTTAGATTAAGCTAGGTAGATTAACTGTTGAGCATTCTTTCTTAATAGAGAAACAAACTTGATCTTTAGTAGAGATTACTTCATTAACATATCAATGATGTGCTTGGTGACTGCTCAGTTGCTTCATATAAATTAAAGTCTGCTTGGTGGTAGCATTTCGACACTAGATGCAGCAGCTAATAGTTCTGTCACGTGTCATTAAAGCCGTATGGCTGTACCTTCATATGAATGCTCCCTAAGCAGGGATGTTTGATAATCGTCTTGTGGAATCTCAGCATGTACATTGTACAATGATGGAAGCTTGTATACTTTTATCATGTCACCTCAGACCTATTTATACTGCATGCTAGACAGTTCTGGTACATTCAAGGCCTTTAATCACTCTTTGTAAGGCAGCCTTTTTACCAATGTAGCCATCTTGGTTACTTCATGAAGAATACCTTCAGTCAGCTTCTGCATTTTTAACTCAAGATAAGCTGTACTATAGGCATAAAGCTAACAGTAACAGTTGCTAACACAAAAGTACGAGTCAAGCAATTCACTTTAGGCTCATTATCACAGTTACATTAATAGGTTTAAAATGACAGAATACCTAGCAGCAGCACAAAATTTACAGTGGGTCTAATGATGTTACAAGCCCTCATTTGCTTAAATTTTAGCATACAGCTTCACGATATAAATATCCCTCTAAACCCACTTTTTCTTGTACACTCATTACTTGTTTTTCTCGGATAATGAGTTTTACCAACCATCTTTCTCAGTTCTTGTTTTGTCTAAATCCATTTCTAACTCACCTAATATGTGTGTAAAAAATTTCCGCCATGATTTACTGCTAAACAGTTACATTACATCTTAACTATTGTATATGTTCATGAGTAATTGCTCCTGGTCAAAAATGTTTACAAAGATTGTTCCTATTGTGGTGTAGCATGGCATTTTGATTGTGCTTTGTAATTTTTCTGACTTTGTTCAATAAAGCCAGCATTTCACGGGTCTGTGACTTTTTTCAACGATTGAAAAAGTCCTACAGAATTGAAAAAATTCTCACAACTGTGTTTTGTCGCTTTATGCAAAATTCTAAATAATTCTGCACAATTTGCAAATTTCAAGATTTTTTTATCGGACGAAAATTGCGTGAATGTTGCAACAATTTTGCGCATATTTAGTGACTTGTGCGACAAGACGAATGTGGCACGACATTCGCACAGATGTATTACTATCATTTGACCACCATTTAGCAGGATTTTCATGGAAAAAGTGCGAGACAGCTGAGGGTGTTCAAAATGTTGAAAAGTACTCATCAGGCGCCACTTTTATCAAAAGCATATCAATATGTTCTCCAAGTCTTCACGAACTCTGAAACTGTTGACGAACATTAATAATTGGTGTCATATTTGTGCAGGTTTGCACATGTCAGGCAACTTTTCCAACAGTTTGCAAAAGTTTTGGCGAGTTCGCGAGTTTTGCAACTCTGGTGACAAACTTTAAACATTTTAAATTTTTTGTTAAAGCCAGCAATCCTTTGGTGACGAACGCCGATGAATGTTTTGTGACTATTTGGGAAACTTTTGGACCAATGCTGAACTATTTGGTGACTGTCGGACTTAGAAATTTGCAGATAGTCACCAATGTCGCGAATCCTGTAAAACCCTGGCTTAAAAGTGTTTGGTCAGAGTAACAATTATCTATATTTACTTACTTACTAAAACGCTACATTAACAATTCACTATGAAAACAAATCTGTACATCCTTGTGATTTTTTAGTTTTCCATCATACTGGTTACTCATATTTTTCTGGTAGTGTCATAAACATGAAAATGTAACCAAAGAAACATTATAAATGCAAATGATCACATAAAATTATTTTAAAATCTTATAAAATTTACATAAATTTTATACAAATTAACAAAACGTATTCTCTTGTTCCATTGATAAAACTAACAGTTAGCAAAATGCTTTTTGTGTAAAGGCACTGTCAATGCTTCTCCCTCAAACAATACGTTTATTCCACCAAAACAGACATTGAAACTTTGCAGATTGCAGGTATAACAGAAATTACAGGTAAAGTCTAGTCTGAACAATGAACATGTAATCTTCATCACTTATCGGCAGACCGCAAAGGCCACCTGATTCAAGCAGCGGGCCAACCATTCCCCAAGGGAAGAGGCTGCTTGATTCAAGTTGTGGGCTAAACCATTCCTTACCGCGAGTAGTCCAAAGTCACTGTGTGTTTTCCACGGGGATAATAGGTGCTGTTACATTTAATTTGTGTTACAGCTAGCCATGTTTTTTTTTCACGAAGTGCAACACTTCTTTACAGTTTCGTATAGCATTCAGGCTTCAGCGCAATAACTTTGTAAGCTCTTTGATCTGTAATGCGGATATATATATATATATTGGTGTGTTTCTTTTCGCTGCCAACTACAGCAGTTTTTCAAAAATGCTTGTTCGTTGCAGATCATGAAAAAAACATTTTCATGAGAGATGGATGGTCAAGACTCGTCTACGAGTGGCGTTCATCCTTTTAAGTTGAAATGGTGTGAACACCTGAACAGCTCTTGGGTGCTGGAAGACTGCGAAACGATTGCCAGTAGGGATGGAATACTGTCGCTTTACGATCGCCTGCTGTCAAATAAGGAAGCCATTAGTGTGCCAAATCAGGTGTGTTTCGTACTCGTGGATTTTCAGATAACTTGTTAAATACATGTAATACTATTCTAAATGATAATATTCACTCTAATTCTAGAGTGTGAGTAGAAAAGTTGTCTGTTGTTAAGCCTTTGTAACCATCATCAGGATCTGGTATTTCCATTACAATTACAAATTGTAATTTAAAGACTAATAATACTAACCAGCTCTTAGACTGGTTCTTACCTCATATGCAATTTTGTCACACAAATAACAGTACTAGTAAATAAGTTTTGAGTTCTCGAACACGGCTGCTAATTACTGTAGCACTTTGAACAGGGCCTTACCTGGGGACATCAGTACACTGTGCAAGAAAACCACCATTAAACCAAGCTTATGAGAAACCTTTGCATCTAAGTGATGACGCCAGCATGCTAAGTTAGTGTGCAAAAGTAGCGCCATATTACTTGATTTCACTGCACTGATGGCGATATTTGTCGTGCGATTTTTGTAATGATTCCAAAAAATAAGTTTAAAATGGTAGTGGTAATAAAATCGATTTATATAGGTAGCTGAGAAAATAATTGAAGATCAACATAAAAGCCTAAATCGATTAACTACCCCACAATATTACAGGTATTTTAGTTATAAATTGTAATAAATTATTCACACTGATGTACGTGTTGATTTTGCTTCCATGCATGTAATAAAAAATAAACAGCTTAGATCTGTGTTTTCAGGTATTGCACCTCAAAGGTCCGATGCTGCCGGATTTCCAGCGTGAGAGTCTGTCCGCAGAAGAGAAACATCTGTTTCTGGACTCGCTGCTGACCAGTCAGTTGAAGCTAGCTCAAGCTGTCTGCGCCGACACGCCTTTTGCTAATATCCTACTGCGTCGCCAGGTGGTGCTGCAGAGAATTTTCTACGCTATTTCAAATAAATATCATGATAAGGTATGTTGAACGTATCCTACTTTTTATTCATTTAATAGATTGGATTGATTGTAACACCCCTAGAGTAGTTAACTGAACCAGTGAAATTCATTTGGTCCCTAAATGAGTTTCTCTCCTCATTTTTTGTATTACTTGTTTATCAAGGTAAAAGTATACATCTTAACACCAATACTACTGTAAAATCATTTCTGATAATTAAATAATAGACTAAAATTTTAGTTAACGGTAGGTAAGTCCAACTATTGGTGATATCAAAAGTGAATATAATTTTCAACAGCAAGGATTGCACGTGTTTGCAAAAGCGAAAATTAAAGATACAGTGCTACAGTAAGAGATACAGTGTGCTAGTGTTATACTAAAACCCTGCAAGTTTTAAGATAAAAATTCAAGTTTAAAATTTACTGCTGTGCTCACGCATGAGCTCTCGAACATGTGTACTATGTCAGAAAGGAATACCTCCGAACTGAGAGGTACAACGCCTGTTTTTTGTGCAGATGGCGCATTTTTGAATAGTGCTTATCTGACTAACGAATGGTGAAGTGCATGTAACAACACTACAAACTAACCGCGCGAATGTGAAATTACATTTGTGTGGTAATAATTCTTTCACATAAGTCATTCATGAAAAAATAGTGTGTTCCTTTGCAATATTTTAAAGAAAGAGCAGATTGTTTTTGACCTACAGTTTAAAATTGGATCCGGTTTTCCTCAAACCATTCTACTTGACTTTGTCATAATATAACTTTTGGGTTACAATCTTAATGTTTTTTTAAGTTAATATGAAAATCTGTTTCTGGGAAAACCATTTTGTTTAAGTGAAAAACTGTTTTCAGGAAAATTTTACTGCAGAATATTATGCTGCATTGCATCTTGTGCACTTTTATTTTCTCTCTCAAGTTACCTAACTCCAGACCATGTGAAGCCTTTCAGTCAAAATTGCTTCTTATTGCTTTTTAAACCACTTTTTATTTTATTTTCCGGGATTAACGACTGAAACAGTGAACGATTACTCGCTTATATGAACAAATAAGTAATATATGATTCATTAAGTTTATTAAAAATGTGATTAACGGAATAGTATAAATGCAGCCTAATAGCAGAGTTTAGTGGTGGGACATCAGCTTCATTTTCTAATCGATTAATCAGTTCCAAAATTGATTCGACAATCAATTATAATTGGTTTTCAGCAAAATTTCAGGCATAAAATTAGAATATTGGTAGATGTAAAAAATGTAAAGTAAATAATAAGTTTTAAACAAGTTTATTTTACTAGTTGGAGTTCACGAAACAGTTCAACAAAGGTGACTTATTTTTTCTTAAAAAACCAGGTATTCATGCCTATGAGAAACATTCTCATCTAGGCAGTGACACCAGGTAGATAAGTTGCTGTGCAAAAGTAGTGCTATATTGCTTGATTTCAACAAAATCATTGTGTTTTTACCAAAAAATAAGTGAAATATGGCATTTAAAAAATTCAATCGATTTGTGTCGGCAGCTGAAACAAATTATAGGTGATTCGTAATAAAAGCCTTCACCAATTGTAATTGATTAAATGCATTAATTGCTCGCCCACTTCTAGAGTCACTAACGCTGTAAATGTTTACTTTGTTTAGTTGATTAGTTGTTTACTTGCTTACTTGTTTGTGTAACTTGCTGAAAGCATTTAAAATTTAATGATTATTATTTCACTTATAAATATGCTCTTTAAGGACAAGGCAAAACAACAACCAGACAGTATTGACGGAGGTGCCGGAAGCGTGTCGGAGAAGCACTCTCTCGACAAATCACGTTCCGGAAGCGATGCATTGGTAGAGATGGGCATTCGTACGGGACTTAGTCTGCTGTTTGCTTTGCTGAGACAGAGCTGGAGCCAGAATCCTTCCCCTACGGCTGCTCCGGGGACAATTAGCTTATGCAATGAGGTGCTACGCACAGCAACTGATGTAAGACGACTTTTCCATTTTGCTAACAGCTAATTTATCTTTGTAATATTGAAAATTATTTTTATTTTCTTATATCTTTTACGATGTTGAACTTTATATTAAATATTTTTTATTTTATTTTATTTAAGAACATTTACATTTTTGAGTAAGAAACTGGCAGCAGGCATATAGCACTTATGCTGGCCATAAAATACAATATGGAGTAATTTAAAATATATTTACAATCACACTTATTAATCAAGTACATGTGCAGTAAATATTTTATCATTAAGTGAAAAAATTTAAAAACTTAAATGGAGAGAGACTACAGTAAAGGAAAAATGGCTTAAATAAAATGATTAAACTTGCAGTAGCGTAAAAAGTTGTAGTTTGCTAGTTTAGTATTGAAACTGCGATGCTTGGTGGATTTACCCACATCATAATCAAGATTATTCCGCATAGGGTCTATTCTATTTGCAAACGAATTTATACCAAAACGTATAAACTTAATCTAGAATAATATTTGAACAATTTGTAACTGTGACTATGTAAATTTTGGGCAGGAGCATAACAAAGGAAATCACCAAATGACAAATATGCTAATTTACGCCGTATTTTATAAATCATCTTAAGATAAAAAATTACTCACCTGACTTTTAGCTATTGTAAATCTAAGATACGTAACTTGTCCAAGTAGTTACGTAATTTCATGTAAATACAAGTTCACAAATAGAGAAATTGTCATTTTACACTTCAATAGCCAGACAGTGTCCAAAATCATGAACTGACGTGTGACAGTTAAGGGTTAAGTATTACTGTGATCAATTACCCATCCTTTATGTTGCCAAAGAGTAATGATTATTTTTTATCAGTGAACATTGGTTTTTATTTACATATTTATTCACTAATCATGAGTAAACAAGATATAAATAACTAGTTTTACTTTTATATTGTTTTTAGTAAGTTTGTGTATTTACATGTAGAAAATATCTGTCTGTTCTTTTTTCATCTATATTGTAAGTAATTGATGTGCAATATCATTTGTGAATGTGATGAACAGTGTGGTTAATCAAGTCAAATTGTTTTTCTCTGCTGCAGATTGTTAGTTCTCTGCCTCCTCTTTCGCTGGCTAATGAAAGCAAGATGCCACAGATCGGAATCGACAGCTTGAATCAGGTTACCATGTTTTTGAAAAGTGCGACTCTACCTAATTCTGGCGCTGACATCACTGGAAAGCATTTGGCTTCTGAGCTATTATTGGGTATTGCTCCTACATCTTCATTTAGTTTTATTTTGAACTCCCATGTGATCAATTTCATTTGATAATTTATTGAGGAAAATAGTGCAAGTCTGTTTTTCATGTATAATAGTGTGAGCTAGTGCACCACAAATAGTTGAGAAGTTTTTGCTTGTTTTGCAACACACTGTCAGCAGTTAGGCTAAGCAGTGGTGCCATTTATACGATAATTTGAGGTTTCGTAAGGGACATAAAATTGACTATGATAATCATATCAGGAATTATACTATAATTTAGAAATCTGAAACAAAAACAAAAACGTGAAAAAGTTGTGCACTAAAAATATTCAGAACGTTAGTGTTAACCAGTGGGCACTAAATAAACTTTAGTTGCAGTTCCCTGAAAGCAAAAAATAGAATGCCCATGATGGTTCCGATAAAGCTTGATTCTGCACATGCAGAAATTTGTGACCTTTTACAGTGTTTTAATAAATGAATTTTACACTTGTTGATGCCCCTTTTGCTGATATAGTTACTATAATTATACAATAATTTGCTGCAATATACAATAATTTTGGGTTGTGGGAAATTCAGCAGAAAACATGATAATTTGGCAGAAAATACCATAATTTTTAGCTTCCATTATGATAATCAACATCATACAAAATGGCAACCCCGAAGAAAAGTGCTTGCTTCTGCTGTAACACGCTACAAGTAATTTGGAACTGTACACAAGTCTTACTCTAATTATTTAAATTTTAAAAAAATTCCAGATGTTGGTAGCACATTTGGCATCCAAGAATATGAAAATAGGTTGGTTCCAAACTTGACTAAATGCAAACTCTTTTACTTTTCATTGTTTAACGTTTACTTGTTCTGATATTGTTGCCTAGTATGAATTTGAAATTGAGACTGAAATTGTGTACAAGCAATCAATCTTTTGCTAGCTTTTCTAAAGAAGAAAATCTGTGTGCCTTCATTAGTTAATTAATTTAGAAACCCTTAACTCTTTCACTACGGAAGGCAACATACTGCCGCATATGTTTTTCATGCAAAGGATGGAAGGCGGTAGACTGTTACCCGAGCTCAGCACTAAGCACAGTTACCCAGGTCTGTTTATTTTACTGCTACGGTCATGCAAAACATTGTAGAAAAGTTAAACAGCCGTGGGATTGGGGTTGCTTTGCAAAAGATGACACTAATCAGCCAATAAGCATCTGAAACCAAGTGCATTCCACAATACTGTACTGTATGGTATGTTCCCATGCAAAATCACTTGTAGGTCATTATGAAACGTATGTTTAGTTGATTGTTCTGCATTCTTATAAAATGCTTGCATATTATGGATTAGTATTGCGTCTTTTATGAAAACTGGTTTCTAATATAAGTGCATGCTTATCTATGACGTTGTGCACATGTGTGTGCATACATGAGTGCATGTATGTGTGTGCATGTGTAGGAATAAAACTAATATTCAATATTAGTACTCAATAACGAACAACTATTTGTTTATTTATAAGATTCTGTTTTATTAACACATCACAAGAAGTTATTGTCAAATGTGCAAAAGTCAATGTGGCCCAGTTAAAAAGCAACTACCTAGTGAAAGAGTTAAGTAAATTAAGCTAACTGGAGATAGCCATCTGACAAAACCATGTTCCTGTAAGCTACGTAAAAGTGACCATTTGGTCAAGCAGTCATATGTGTCATGATTACGTGGATGGTTACCAAAAATAGCTGGAACTGCCGTGTGCTTGAAAGACCATGTTTCTTTGCTTTCGGCACTTTTTGCATGAGGTGGTACCTTATTTCTTGCATTTTTCCTCAATTTTAATTACAGGATTGGTTAGACTTGATAAGCGAACGTTCGTTGTTTCGGCTCTTTTCACTTGAGTTTAGTATGAGATTTGGCCATTATGCTCTGTTTAAACAGTGCTCGTTGCATCACCTATTGGAAATATGTGGAAATATGAACATCAAAGAAAATTGTTTCTATAAATATTAAATTTATGACTGTGTTTTTGTTAAGGTTGTTGACATTGCCCCTGCTGTAATGGAAAGTTTTTATCGGGCAGTAATTGAGAGTGTCTTAGCAACATACAGGCCCACTATTTGATATAGCACTACCATGCAGGGAGATCATAATGCTCTTGATCAGGTTGTTAAAACCTCTTCAAAAATTATAGGAATTGAACAGCAACCTATGGCACATTTGTACGAAATGAGGGCCACTAAGAGAATGCAAGTTATCATTAGCAACGAATGTCATCCTGGTAATAAATTTTTTGAAGTGCTTCCCTCTGGCCATAGATACCGTTCACTTAACGCTAAAACCACAACGACTTTAAATTCTTTCTATCCTGTTTCAGTAAATTTGCAATATTCTCTGTATCACCGTATACAGAGCTTATTACACAGTTTACACAGTATTACACGTATTACAGAGTATTTACAGTTTATTATCACTTAAGCGACGATTAATCAAATTTATTTACGTTAATTTTATTTTGTTGTAGTACGTAAAACCACACATATTTCATTATATGTGTAATAATGTAATTTGTAATAATATTTTATTGCACCACGTATGGCAATCTAAAATGCACACGTAAATGAATCTAAAATAGTTTAACGAGTATATGTACAATAAATGAGAATGTTTGACTCTAATTGGCAAGAATAACAGGTCTTGAATTGATTGGCAGCGTGTTCACTAGTAGGGAAGAGTACTAGTATTTCCATTACATGTCAAGTGATGGTATCTACCAGCTTTTGAGTTGCAAAGCTTACATATACAGTTTGTTTTGAATCAAAGCACTGGTTGCAGCAGATTATATTGTGGAACCCATGAATTGCATGTCTTGTCATGGCTTTCCATTGATTTTGAGTCGTTGCCAGCCCTACTGAGTCTGCCTTATCTTCGACGTTTTCTAAATATTTATAGAATTCTTGAGTTTGGAGTACTTTTAAGCATTTATAAATTTAAATGCTGATCCTTTCTGTATTATACATTAAAAAACTTTTCGTGTTTGACATATTAACTGATAGGCCCAATTATAATAATATAATGACAACTTACTTACTTTTTACTTAGGTCTTGCTGCTCAGAGAGGGTCACTACATTATCTGTTGGACTGGGTGGACATGGCCCTCTGTGCCTCCACATCACATACTGACACCAGTGATCAGGCTGGCTGCATATCCTATCAGTATTACAACAACATGCTACAGCAGATGAAAAAATCAGCAGTAAATCAATGTTTATTTATTTTTCATTCATTCTGTCATTTTTTCATTTATTTGTTTGTTTGTTATTTATTATGTATTCGTACATAGAAAAAATACTTTAATACATCACTGTTACACAGTACATTAGTAATATTTACAAATATAATTAGTTACATATTTACGATACAACTGAAAAAACAAAACAATAAAGAGATAGAAATGACAGTTATTAACTTCAAAAAATTATACTCAAAAATGCAAAATTGTACTTGAAAATGTGCTTTTGTTCACTCATTCATTTGTTTGCTTTTTGTAATGCGTTATTTATACCTTTATTTGCTTATATGTTTGGCATTTTCCAGATGTAACAGCAATCTCAGTGGCACGTTACTGTCTTCCTCCCAGACAGCAGATCACATTTAAACTTTTGTTAATTGCTTTTGTATGAAATTATTTTTCCCAGATGCTTTTTAAGATCTAAATAAATGACATTATCTTTTTTATCGTAGTTCGTTTTTTGCTTACTTGTTTACCAACTTGTGTGTTTTGTTTTTATCTGTTTGGCTGATTGGTTGGTTGTTATTTATTTATTTGCATGTTTGTTTGTTTATTTTTAAAAGGGTGTGCTTTCTATATTCTAAGATACCAGTTAATAAAGTACTATTGATTATTACATCCTAGGGACTAGAAAATTATGTGAGGTTGTTTAGTCAACATTGGTAACAACTTAAAATTGAATTGAAACTTGTGTTTCTATGATTTTCATGCTAAAATTCTCCTTTAAATTGGTGTTTATCGAAAATCTTTTACTGCTACAATAAATTGTGTTTATGTATTACAGGGTGGCATGAACGGGCGAGGTGGAGTGTTCACTGTGCAACAAGACGACCGTGGACTTACACGTCTTTATCAAGCTGCCATGTGCCTAATGGAGGAAGTAAGTTGTTTTCATCAATTATTATTATTTTGCCAAAGTTTCACAAAAGAACTGTTCAACGCATAGCTAGTTATTAATTCAGTTAAAATAGAAAAATCATATTTGCTCATCATATTCAATTTTTGTGACACTTATATGTTGTCTGAGAAGTGTTAGAGTTACGTTACAGCTAGCAGAGAAGAGTTAGCAGTAATACTTTATAAAAAATGTAAATTTAAACTCCTGTGATAACTTTTAGGAGCAGCCATTTTGATGATAAGTCGTTAGAAACAAGTTTAGCTAACATTGCGTAAAGCTTAAAAAAGTAATCCGAGCATTCGTAGCACTTCCTTCGCTAACAAAGCAAAAGTTTAAATTACTTTATCTGGTCGGTAAGACTAAAAACAGATTTTTTAGTGAGTCAGTGATGCACCCTGGGATAATAATAATAATAATTCAATTCAACTCGATTTTATTTTCTCAATAGCAGTTAAAATTCAACGTAATTATTTTTACATTTCATTGCAACTGAGGAGGAGCAGCGAAAGACCTATTGGTCACTTAATCAGCTGCCCCTTATTAAAAAAACAAGTTTACTTACAGGCTCATGACATTTTTTAGGTGTTTTTATATATACGCATACATATATAGACATTATAGTATTAAAAATAAATTTGGTATTAAATTAATTACTAAGTAGCAGAAATGTATATTTAATCTAGTCAAATTTTTAAAGGGCGGTAAATTAGTAAGCGAGAAATTCTTGAGAATTGAATACGAGGTTTTATTGTAAATAATAATAATAGTTATACTTATGGTAAAAAAATAAATTTATGGTAAAACAGATACAGTAATGTAAAGATGCAATACAAAAAATCAATAAATGTATCTCATATCAAATGAAAGCAAAAAACAAATTAAATTCTTCAAGGTAATCAAAACTTATCAAATAATTAAAGGATTATGTCAAGCAAAACGCAATTTAACGCAATGTAAAAAAAAGTTATCACAAGCAAAGCAAAAACGGAATTCAACTTAAAGCAAAAAAATCAGGCAAAAGCAACAAAAATCAACTCAAAGTAGAAATGCAATTCATGGGATAACAAAGCAACATCAAGCAAAAAATTAACGAAATTCATTGTAGAGCAAAAAATAATATCAAACAAAAACATAATAATAATCATTATTTAAAGTTGGCTTTTTTTAATGAACAATTAACATAAGCTCCAAAGAGCTTTTGGGCCAACTGTAAATAATGATCTACAACTACATAGCAGAGACTATTATTACCCCACTTTTACCCTATATACCATGCACCAGACGGGGCAACAGTAAATACCATTTTTAAAGTCTTGGTATGACATAGCCACTGTATGACACATCTATGCGGAAAGTAGGCGTGTTGCCACTTGACTAAAACATCTGGTCACACTGAATGGATGGTGAATCATTGACATTTTATCAATGGGCATGAACATTTAAATTATTAAACATTTTTTTTCAATTGTGTAAATCTTTCAAGCAGATAAGCATGGTGCTAAGTAATATAACTTTGCATGAAAAGTTTTTTGGGACATATTTATGAGACTGACTATTTAATAGTAGGTTAACTCATAATGTTATATCGTATTTTTCAGGTAACTAAACTAGCAGCTGAATATGCTAGGTCGTGCTCTTGTGCTGATGAAAATAGGAACAACATCATGGATGGCAGTGGCAGTGCTCAGATTGTCGTTGACGGCAGCGACGTCTACGTTTGGGGCAGCAACAGCAGTCATCAGCTGGCGGAGGGTACTCAAGACAAAATACTGCAGCCCAAGTTGGCAGTTAGTTTCACCGGTGCTCACCAAGTGCGTTTCTATTGTCCAGACGTGTTGTAAATGTTGATGTGATATTAGCAATGTGTTGTTTATTTGGATTTTCAAATCATTGGTCTGAAAATTCTCTTGGATGTTCCCAGACTCAGAATGACAACTTATAAATTATTTTTCTTTTCCTTCTTACCTATGGAATTCTTTAACAGAAAATTGATTGCCTTAACCACTTCAAGCAAATGTTAGCTGACACTTGCCATCGCTTCACCTGCAAATTATTTATAAGAATTCCATTTTTCTGGACTCCTATTATTCGTATTTTCAGGGCCAAAATTTCGGCTCGAGTCCTCAAATCCATTATCATTTATTACGTAGAAAATGCTGAAAATTGCATGTCTTGAGTGTTAACACTTTGACAATGTTCACTCGTTTTATCTCAAGGTTTTGCCCCAACCTTTATGTTGTAAGTCATTTATATGTGTAAAACCAAACATTCTTTATACCCCATCTTCTTTAATAATCCAGTATAAAAGAATAACAAACTTCATAACACCAGATATAATAAATACTGCATAACTTATTGTAGAACCATTGTAGCAAAATTCATCAAGCATGCTGGCCCTACTCTTTGGAATAAAATCCCAACAGAAATTAAAAAGCTCATTATCTCAATAGAAATTCAGAAAATTTAATAGAAAATTAAAAAAAGAAATTCAAATATAATTGATTTTCAAATTGCAAATGACAAACAATATTTTGTAAAACATTCTGCAAGCAATCTTGAGTGACAGCGTCCCAAACAAGACAAAATTAAAAAAGTTTAAAAAAGTTAAGTTTAAATAAGCATAAAGTTATCATATGACTTAGTTTACTTTTGTATAGCATTACAGAGGATAGTTTTAGTTCTACTAACCTATCCTACCTATTCTCCCCTTCAACTTCCCTGTAATTACTAACATTTCTGATGTTTTGTGTGCCTAACTCTTTCCACTCCTCTGTCAGAATGTACAAGATCCTCTTCGATTCTGGCAGCCAAACGAAATAATATTAGTTACTTTGTGTATTTCTTGTGTAGAATTTGAGCATTGTATGTTAAATTTTATTGTGGAAAAATGAAGTACTTACATTAAATTTCCTTACAGTTAATTTTAATGTGATTGGTTAGGTGGAAGCCGGTCAGTACTGCACATTTCTCATCTCTGTCGATGGAACGGTCAGCGCGTGCGGAAAGGGAAGCTACGGACGATTGGGACTGGGTGACTCCAACAATCAGAACATGCCGAAGAAGCTAGCCTTTGAGCCTGTTCGCTTAATCAGAAAAATCTCATCTAGTAAAGGTTCGGACGGGCATACGCTAGCGTTATCGACGGAGGGAGAGGTGTTCAGTTGGGGAGATGGTGAGTCAGCATTACATCACCAAGTATTTCTATTTCTGGCTGGTGTCAATTTTGATATTATGAAAGGAATATTGTTGTTTGCCCATCTGTCATTATTATATTTTACCTTTCTGCTAATTTATTATCTTATTTTAGAGGATTTTTCTTAATAACTAGCTGGTTTCAGTCCTGCTACAACATCAGCATAACAAGCATGCCCTGTAATTGAGCATGGAATCTCTGCTGCAACATCGACTGCTAAGAATTATGTAAAAATCGTGGAGTTACGTTGTTAAAAGCTAAAAGTTACAAACAACAAGCATTCTGTCATTTAAGTGAAATATTCTATATTCCTTAAATTAGAGGGGTACCTTCAGACATAAAGAAGCTTTGGTATCTTTGTACTGAGAAATGATTGTTAAAAAGCACAGGAAGCCTTCAAAAGTAATAATTTGAAATGTGTTATAAAATTTAATGCAACATTTTTCTTTACTCTACAGGTGATTATGGCAAACTGGGCCATGGTAACAGCTCAACACACAAGTATCCACGGCTAGTTCATGGTGCTTTGCAAGGAAAGGTAGAATTATGTGTTATTTGTAAAATATCATTATAAGTTACTTCTTGAACCAAGCGTGATGATCCTAAATTACTCTCAGACTGAAGTGGAGTCTACCTGGATCCTGGAGTGTGTATGCATTATCCACCTGCCTAATAGTTGTGGAATCAAAATTAATAGGAAATAGCTGCAGCAAAAAATAACGCATAATGCAAGTCTGATAAACGGATGCGTTGAAAATAACATAACCAATTTTATCTGTTCCGCATCTGCATTCCCAGATGCTAGGTAAATGCCAATATACGCTTGTCTTTTATTGCATATAATAATTCATAAAATGACCAAGTATTTCATGAATCTCTTAGTAGCATTTTGCAAATATCAGTACAAAAATTTTGCTATAGATGCAACATTATGTTGTTTTATGTTCACGTCATGCATACCGTTTGCACTGTACTGCTTTATTTACGACTATAATTGTATGTTTTTTACTTTTTCTGCACAGTTTGTGAAATGCATCTCAGCTGGATACAGGCACAGTGCAGCAGTCACGGATGAGGGAGAGCTCTATACCTGGGGAGAAGGAGATTATGGCAGATTAGGTATATAGTTAAAAGCTTATTTGAGCATCTGAGGAGTAGCTCAATCAACTGCGTGCTCACTTTCTTTGCGAGAGGTTATGTATTTTGATTCTGAAACCCTGTACCAAAGATTGTGAAAACTGCAGTGATTCTTCTAAACATGCGGGATTGTTAAAACAAGAACAAAGTGATAAGAATTGCTGTTGTTGTTGCCGATCTTGTTGGCACCATTTTCAGTGGGAAATGGTGGTGTAAGTGTAAGAATGTGGCGGTAGTGAGGGCAGCACTGATCTGCACTGACCTGTGCTCATATTAATGTGTAATTATTTTTATTTTTGTTTATTTCATTCCAGACATTTGAAGTCCATAAAACAAGAATAAAATTAAGGCACAATTAAAATCCAGTGTCGTAGCAAATCCTTGTGGAGCCAGTGCAAAAAAAACTTCTGGCACCCTACCATTTTAATATTTTGATTAGTAAATTTCGTGGGTGAAGCCATAAATCGTACGCGTTTTTTGTGTCCCAGAACCGTACTTTCTTTTTCCGTCATGTTGGGATAAAGTTAAACGATTTTTTTCAAGAATCACAGAGTTTGATGTGCAGTACTGCACCATAGTAACTCTTCTATGCATTGGTCTGAGAAAGTTGCTAATATTACGAAACAGTCATCAAACATGCCATTAAATAACAATATTAGCTTGTTTGTAGGCTGTACGTAGTAATTAAGTCAGATGATGTCTGACATCGATGATATCTGACTAGGCAATTTAGCTGTACTTTGAAAACTTTTGTTAATATTTAATGTCGGATTAGTAATTAAGAAGTAACAGTCGTTAAAATCTAGAAGAATTTTGTACCCTCTTACCCTTGCACCCTACATGATTCCCCGCTGTCACCTCCCCTTTACCATGCCGCTGTTAAAAATGTACAGAATTAGCTTACGGAAATGGTAGTAAGCTTATTTGCAAGAAAATGTTACTTAGAATATGTATATAAGATTCTTTGTCACGACTTAAAAATGTTTGATCTAAAAATTGTACAGCAAGTTATTAATAACGGTATTCTAACTTAAAAAACAGCCTAGTTCTGAGACTAAATACCGCTTTTCTAGCTTTTCTACTTATGCAGCAAAAAACTAGGTACATTGTAGTTAACATACATTAGACTTGCACTACAGCAGCTTGGAAGATTAGAGTCCTCTAATGGCATTATTATAGATGACACGCATTCTTTCAATATTTCCTTTGTTGTGTTTAAACCAGAGACTACTGCAATAAACTGTGTACAAAATGCTGCAAAAAGTCTTCCCTTAACATCAACAGAACGGTTTCTAAACCTAATAACACAGTTGGCTCTTGCACATAATAAACCACATTAATGCTTAATATCAAAATCATCGTGTAATGCGTTGGTCAAGATATGACCTAAATATTTCTGGTCATTAACAATCTTAACAGCAGAACCATTAAGAACCTCGCTAGATCATAAGATATATGAATGTAAATGTACATTCATATTTTTTGCATTTCAGTTGTCTTTTGCTAAGAACTTGAGACCTAGTGGAATCTATTATAATTCTTACACCTTTTTATAGTTTTTTTTAATAAAAATGCCATTTTGTGATGTGGTAACTGTCACTGCAAGTATTGGCTTTTGACCTTTAAAGCTTTACCTTTAACCTGTTAACCAGTGACATTTATCATTCAGGTCACGGAGACAGTAACAGTAAGAATTTCCCAACCCTAGTCAAGGATATCAGTAACGTTGGGCAAGTCTGTTGTGGCAGCTCTCATACGATTGCCGTATCCCAGGACGGAAGGACAGTCTGGTCATTTGGTGCTGGTGATAATGGTATGTGACGTGGTTCATGTGAAGCAGCTCACTTTTTAATATCCGCTATGTTTTGTACCAGCTGTACAATTTTGATTGACTTAATTTCTTCTTTAGGATATGATGATGGCAGCAGTGGTGGTGATGATGATGATGATGAAATTAGAAAACAGTCTTTCATGAAAAGTAACATATTTCAAGTGCTGTATGATATGTTAGAGCAAAAAACTGCACATTGCACATTATGCACATTTTTGTTTATTTGTCTATAGGTAAACTTGGACATGGTGATACTAACCGCGTTTACAAACCCAAAGTCGTAGAGTCATTCATTGGCCTTTTTATACGAAAAGTCGCATGCGGCAATCAGTCTTCACTGGCGATGACATCTAGTGGGCAGGTGAGCAACTTTTATTATTATTTAAGTTGTTTTATTTTTATTTTGGCACAGCTGAGAAAACTATTTCTCTCTGACCTGTGTTCACGATGTTTAAACTTTGTCAAGATACACATACGAGGTATTGTTATTATTATTATTATTATTATTATTATTATTATTATTATTATTAACATCATTTTGTTTCAAAAGTATTTTACATATGTATTTCATTAAAAAAGTGTTATCACTTAAGATTAACAGTAACGACAGTAACGAAACAAGCACAACGATAGTAAAAAAGATTAACCCGCCTAATCAATAAGCCAGTCATACCAATACCAGTTATACATAATATTTTGATTGTTTTTAGCCATGACTATGAAGTAAATGTAGAGGATTCCGACTTTATAATATTAATTTTATTAATCGCAGAACCATTAAAAGTTATTTACTAGCTATTGCGTCAATTTTCTTTTATCAGACAGGAATCGTTCTCTAACGTGTTACTTTTCTCCTCATGATGTATATATGATATGCTCTCCTTAAGTGTATATATTATTGTGCTTTTAGGTTTATTCTTGGGGAACAGGGGCATGTCTCGGGTGTGGCAGCGCTGAGTCAACCGCCCTGCGACCTCACCTAGTCGACGACCTTGCTCAGATTAGAATAGTCGACATAGCTTGTGGAGATAGCCACTGTGTGGCACTAAGCCACGGTAGGTCAGACACAAATATTTCGTAAAAACAGTTCTTGAATGTAGTGACAGATACTCTAAGAAAATTATAAGTGTGCTGATATGTACTGATAGTGAATAAAACATGTCTAATGCCAGTTATGAACATATGTGTCACATTATATACTTTACTATAGACAGAAACGTCTGGCACTGTTTCTAAAATGTGTATGACTAGCATCCATGGATTGGCCTAATGTTGCTTGGTAGTTTGCAGTTTTATTACTTATTTTGATCTGCTTTAATGTTATGTTACCCAGTTCGGTGATAAGCAATGACTCTTTCGAGACAATGCGCAAAAAATAGTGTTACTTAAAACAGTTAACCACAATCTGTGGTTTAGTGTAGTCAAAACTGACAAAACGTTCAACGTAAACTGTAAAAAGTTTGAGAACAAAGGAAACCACTCTGTAATGTCGGTGACCATTACAAGACTCAGCCCAAGGTCAGTGTAAACACACTTATTTCTGGCATGCCGGCGTACTGACATGCAAACACAATTGCCTGCAGTCGTCCACAATAAATCTTTTACCTTTGTTATGAATAATTTGTTATCTGGCAAGGAAAACACTCAAAAACACTTTTGTGCATTCTTGTAAAAAAACAAGATCTTTTTTAAAATACCTAAAATGTTTATAATTAAATGGTGTGCATGACTTTTTTATACTAATTTTATGAAAGGATTTCAGATATGCTAACAGAAAAATGTTACTTATGGAATTGATGTTGTTTTGAGCTTTTAACTTTTGATTTGTTTCTCTTTAGACAACGAGGTTTATGCTTGGGGAAACAATGCAATGGGTCAGTGTGGGCAGGGCCACGGTACTAGTCCAATAACACGCCCTGTCAAGGTTCTTGGTCTTGAAGGTGCCCCGATACATCAAATTTCTGCTGGGACATCTCACACAGTCGCTTGGACTTCCTTACCTACAGACAGGTACTCGAAAATTAAGAAACTCGGTTATAAAGCACTTTGTAGTACACAATTTGAATATTTCGTAAAATCTTTCCGGTTTTTTTAGGCAAGTGGTCGCTTGGCATCGTCCGTTTTGCGTTGACCTGCAGGTAGCCACATTCTCCATCTTGCGGTCCTTCTTAGAGCGATATTGTGAAGGTTTTGATGGACCCTCTCCTCCTCCGCCTTTTCCACGTCAAAGGTATTTGTTGCAATTCTTCATGCAGCTTTATTTTACTCACCTGCCATCTTTATTGTATCATTTAACTTTTTGTAGTTTATCTGCTTTCCTAGTTCAGCATTACAGTCCTTTTAAGTGTTCTGAAATAATGCTAAATTTCGCTTAATTTTTATTTGAAATGTACTAAAACTTGGCATATTTTAAGGTTATTCAAATTCCAAATTTACCGCTGTGCTCACGCATGAGTTGCCGAATGTGTGTAGTTATTCACAAACCAGCACATCTGTGCTGAGAGGTACAGCACCTGCTGTTTGTGCAATGTGTTTCTGAAATGCTGGCGCTACTGCCCGTATAACTAGCTAATGACGAAATGCATGTAACAGCGAAAAACTAGTGACGCGAATGTGAAATCGTGTTTGTGTGGTAATAATTCTTTCACGTAAGTCATTTTTGAAAAAATAGTGCATTTTTTTCAATATTTCAATTGTTTTTACTTGAAGTTTAAGAGAGAGAGAGACCTCTTTTGCATTAATGTGGCATGCTCCATTACAAATGTGCACCATTCACTATTGCTGTAAAATAAAATGTAATTCTTTTGGAAATATAGAAACGTATAGAACTCCTGCAATATTTTTCTGAAATGCTCGCCCATTACCATGCTTTGTACTGCTCACGTTTATATATATTTTTCAGTGATCACCCCGGTTGCATTACTGAGCCTAAAACTGCTGTGTACCAATCTAACTAATATTTCCCGTCCTTAATTATACTTTCAGTGATCATCACCAGTTTGTGCTACTGTGTCTAAAACTGTTGTGTACCCATCTATCACTTGCTTTGGCGGGGGATGTCGCTTCCACCATGTTGGGTAATCAGGCCCGTCCTCTGAGACACCTTCTGTTTCGCTTGATGGATATGAACACACCTGATTCTATACAAGTGGTACGATTTATAATTTTTGCTTTAACCTTTACCCGACCAAAGCGTTTTTGTATTACGATAAAGACTAAGTGGTGTAACAAATTATCCCATAAAAGTTTTTCTTAATATGTGTTACTAACTAGATAGAATGACCAACTGGTGTGCTCCTGGTAGTATAAAATCAAATTCTGCAGCACGTTGGGATAGGCAGAGGGTGCCAAGCGTAAAGTGGAGTGGTCCACCATTACACTATATTGTCTGTGCCTCTTTTATCAAGTCTTGTCACAACTCTTCTAATAGGTTAATGAAGTTGTTTAATTCTGAGACATCCACTTCATCTTGACTTGCTGCATTTTCTACAATTTTATCATCATCAGCTTAAAGCTCAGTCACCTGTATAGCAAAACTTCCTGCCATATTATTAAATGAAGACTGTCCACAAATATTATTTTCCTCAGCAGTTTGTTAGAAAAATCACTTTGCATAACAAATTGAAAAATATTTAATCACTACTAGTTTGGAAATTGTAAATGAATATAACAAACTGTGAACAAATATTGCTAGGTTAAACAAGAATTTTGCGTTAAAGAATTTTCTTAATTCATCTTGTAAACTGTGATATTTAGCGAATTTTTCTGAGGCCAAATATAAATAATATAAATAAATAAATAAAGATAACTGATATTGCTACTGGTAAAATAAATAAATAACTTTCATTTTGCTAAAAATTACTTATTCAGATATTGTGCATGGTTAACGCCACTTAAAGTTAATTATTGTCAAATCCATGTGTTCAGTACTTTTTATTCTTTTGTGGCATGACAAAATAAAAGTATTTATCACCCAGTAAAATTAATTTAATTGCCATTGATTGTGCAATGAGCGACAATATTTATAAAAAAGTTCCGGATGAAGTGGCAGGAGAATTAGACATAGACATGTGTAACAACAGAATTAGCATTGTATCTAACGATATATTGTTATTGTTTCTGTAAGTTGTTTATTGTTATTTGATTTAGATGGTTAGTGAGACATTGTCTATCGGAGCGCCCCTCCTGCTTCCTCCACTCACAGAGAGGATGGAGTTATTGCATTCGCTGTTACCTCAGGGCCCTGATCGATGGGACAGCTTCTCTCGTGGACAGGTATGTCTTAGTAATAATCACACTACATCCAGAGTACAGTTTTGTAGTGACAACTTTTTACTAGAAACTTTAGAAACTCTACTGTTTAGTAACATTTACATATTTGGCATCAAAAATTACCAGAACAGTTATCCTGTTCTGGTTTTGAATGTGTGCTGTAGACTTGCCCCAAAACTGCTGTTACTGATGTAAGATTCAGTATGATTTAAAGCCACCTGTGTCACCCTACTTTGGTTGCTGTGGGTGCTTGGGGGGCTCAGATGCATTCCAATGAACAGGCTCCAAGGTGAAGGTGTAAAGCCATATCAGCGTTACAATTTATACTTGCGGATCGAGTTGCGGAATTTTTCTCTTCTCTTCGTTAACTTCTATAATAATAACAGCTTTTTTTAAATTATCATTTTCTTTCAGCGCATGCAACTGGGCATCATTCTCACTAGCCTTCAGGACAATAACCATGTTGCATCGTTGCTGGGTTATTCGTCACCTGTCGATCATAGTGAACCCCATCTGAGCCGACTATCCCATCCGCAAGACACGCATTTGGCAGAAGTGCTGATGAAAACATTACTGAGAAATCTTGCTTTCCACACGGTAAATGCTATGTTCACACATCATTTCCTAAAAATTATTCATTTTGAGAAGATGAGTTCTTAATGCACAAATGTGCAATAACTGTTTTTAATAATTCAAGATAAGTTGAGATAAGATCTTTCTTTAAATTCAGTAGCTAGAAGGAGCCACAGACTCATTTACATCCAGTCAATGTACTGTATTATTACAAAATATAAATAAACATAAAAAAATGCGAAACTATAAAACTGATATAAAACATTAAAACTGACAAACTATACGTGCTGTCACAAAATTATCCAAAAAAATAAATAAAACGCTGAAAAGCTTTAAATATTAAAATATGTAAAATAGCTTTTGAAAAAAATCATTCAATTTAGAAATTGCAACTTCTTGTTTGATTGATAGGTTGATAGGTTTTTAGGTATTTTGCATTCCTGATTTGTGTCACATTACATTTTCTGCTTGTACTGACTGTGCAATGAATTTGATAAATTGCTTTAAACTGTGTCATTTCGCATGTTTAAGGTTGATGGTTGAACAAATATTATTATTAGACAAAAACACCTGAAGAGTTCTGAAGAGGCGATGGTTGCTCCATCTGTTAGTAAGAAAATTGCTAAACTTAAACCGCATGATTTCATTTTTAACAGATTTGTTTTTTCTTATTTAGGAGCAGTCGCTGAATGAACTGGAGAAGAATAACGACAAGGAGCAGATTTTGTCGACATTTGAGGACGGTGCGCCTCCCGCCCACCTCCATGAGCTACTTTCTTCTCTTCAGAAACATCTCCTTGCTTTCTGCTACATGAACGCAGCGGATGAATACCTTGTACGGATGCTCACTTAGTGTTAAAAGGGCAAGGCGGCAGAGGGGAACAGGGGTTTACAAAAAAAAAGCAAAATTTTGAATAAAATTACCAGGGAGAAGAGTGATAACTGAAAAATAACATCTTTTTTATTGTGTTCGTCTTAATTTCTAGATTTGAATGAGGAAGAGTTTCACTGACTCTTTATTGTAAGAATTTGTGTGCCAGCACTTTGTTTACTTGTTTATAACTTTTTGTTTCATACAGCATTATGATTGAAAACTTAATTTTACTATGTTTCACAGTATTCAGTTTTTTTGTTAATTAGCTCTCGCATTATCTCGCAGGAACTGCCAAGTATTGCTCTACTACACAAGCACCTTTCGCTCATGCTTCCACTGGCTGGAGAGGTTTTGGACCGGTCGGCACGCTTGGTCCTAGAGAGTGGAGGAAATGTCTCAGTGCGGGATAAATTGTGCGGTGAGTGATTAACATATTGGTAATCAGTTAATGTGCTACTTTTAATGTCAAAACATGCCAAAAAGTCCTGAGTTAGGTCATAGTCGCTTTATTACAGGTTATCTGAAAACAAAGAAATAGATTATAAGCATTGTGCGGTGAGTGATTAACATATTGGTAATCAGTTAATGTGCTACTTTTAATGTCAAAACATGCCAAAAAGTCCTGAGTTAGGTCATAGTCGCTTTATTACAGGTTATCTGAAAACAAAGAAATAGATTATAAGCAAATTTGCCAAGTTTAACATAAGATTTTAAAACTAATTAGGTTATTCGTAAAATTAAAGAGTATTTTTACTAGCTGACAATGTTTTATGAAAAGTTAAGACTTACATCTTGGCATTTCTTGGCCCTCTTTATTAAAAAAACGTGAAGTGCAAAGCAGCTTATCATGTTGCACCTGCAAAGAGTACCCGAAATTTGAACACAGGAAAATAAGCGGTGTTGTCACCTGAGCGTTACACCTGAACAGACTGGTCACATGACCAATTGCAAAACATATTTCCGGTTCAAAATAACGAAATCTTCCACAGTTAACTAAAATACTGAATTCAAAGATTAATGTTGAATCACCCAAGGCAATAGGATTACTTTGAAATTCAAGATCCAGAGCAACAAATAGTAGCCCAAAAAGGCAAATTTATGTTCATTTTGTAAATCAACATTTTTGCTTCGATGTTATGAAGGCTTTTACTCAACCTTTCTCATTGGCGTTCAAGGTTAACAGACTCTTGTAAGTAATGCTTGTAACCAGGGCCAGGTTATCTTGTAGGCTAGTGTAGGATGCAGCTTAAGGCTCCTGAAACTTTGTGGCCATCAAGCTTTGGTAACATTTGGTAAAAAAATCTGTTTTTTCACTACCGTTGTGTTAAAATATGTGCTAATTCGGCGTACGATAAATAGCAAAATAGTGATTTTTCTTAAAAGAATATTTTTAATGGCAAACTAAATATAGCTGTTCTAGTTTATTTAAAGAATCTTACTTCAAGCCATGCAAAAGCCGCTTAAATATATCACAAGTAAAAAAACATTCAAAATAGGTGCGGGCGAGTTAGAGGTTGGCCCCATAATTAGCGTAGAGGCCCAAAAGGTCCTGCTTGTAAGTATACATTTTAAGCAGTATTCTGTGTTTATTCTCTTCAAATGAGAATTACAGGCCTCGTCTAGGCAGCAGCCTATGTAGTTAAGCAACAATGACTGCTTCTTGGGAATTGGTTGAGTGGAAAAGAGACTGTTGAAGAACTATTCTGACAAAACGTCGCAAAGCATTAATGATCTAGCACTAATTTGAAATTTGTGCTTTTAAGCTTGAAATTTGCCATGTTTTTTGTTTTGCAGTTATCGTAAAATATTTTTAGTGAACGTGAATTTAATGAACTGAGTTTTATGTGAGTCAAATTGAGTCGAATTGAGTCAAATTTAGCTTCATATCTTCTGTCGTCATATTATCGTAGTAATAGTGATAATAATATATATATATAAACTTTATTTATTTTAAGTGGATTCTCATATAGTAATATTAGTGGTAGAAGTATTTTCACTATGTGCAACAAATGCATTTTAGTTGAGAACAGATATGTACGGTTGGTTAGTTCAAGAATATAATTACACAAATAGTTAGTTCAAAAATATGGGTAATTCAATAGTTAATGCTTAAATTTGAAATATAAAAAGCGACATTAATAATGTAGGCAATGATGATGATGATGACAGTTACAACAGTCATGAAAGCATTTATAAACATGTAGAGATGCATTCGTGGCTTTTGAATCTATCAGTGTTTTATCTGTATTTTTCAGATGTGCTGTATCATTCGGCAGCCGGTGCCATGTTATCTCAAGTCATTCACTCTATTCTGCTGTTACCCGTTGCATGTATGCGACCGTTACTTCATGAGCTGCTTTCTCTGCTTCCGCATCTAGACAGATTAAACCGACTGCTTCCGGCTGCCGGACCAGCGGAGGAAGAAGAACTGGGATATCCTGAACACGGTTTGTTGTTTTTTTTGTTTCTGGATAGCTTGTCTCTTCTTGGCGCATAATTACAATAACCATTGTTTACTGAACTACTGATAGCGGTAAAGAATTGAGACTAATTTGTAAAAACCAGAAATGCATCATGTGTCTTAACGTCATTTTTGCGACAGTTTTCCTTGATCTCATCTTTGGTCTCTAATATTATGAATTTTGGTCTTTCTTGGTCTTAATGCAAAAATCGTTTCGTCTTCTGTTTGCAAATTTCACGTTATTCTTGTTATGTGTAACATTATTTTCTGTTGGATCCCAGTCCGTCCTGTGACTATGACCAGTGATTTTATACTTTGTGTTTCTCTTCTGCTTTTTATTTGCTGTGTTTCTGCATTTTTTCTACATGCTAGCATTTTTTTAGTGTGTCTTTATATATTAACAGTATAAATAAAAACTCTCACAAAAATTGTTATTAGTAATTCCATGTGATTTTTTATGTTCTTCTCTTTCACTTTACTAGTGATATACTACAGTGGTAGTTTGAAATTTTGTTTTTTCTTGTTTTTTAATTGTGGGGCTTTTTAATTCATGTGTAACCTTCGTTTTGCAAGTGAAGTACATTAAATTTTGTGGTTTTTGTGGTGTTCTTAGTCTTCGGTATGTCTCGAGTTCTTATTCTTTGGTCTCGAGCTTAAGAGAGAGGGCTTTGACATGCAGCCCTGAAAAGAACTGTTTTTACCATGAAAAGATCTAAACAAAACATTTCAAGTGATCAAAATACCGCGTTGGAATACTATAAAAATGGATGTCTGGACAAGAATTATAGCCGACTAGTCATGGCGTGTGCTTACTGCTGAGTTCCGCAAGTTAAGCAATGTTGGGTCTGGAATGGATGATTCCTAAAGTAAATGCTTTTGGGTTGCTTCTCTACATTACTGCCCCCAGCTATTTACTTGGCTGCCAGATTATGTTTACATATCTGAACACCTCTCTGATGGTGTAGCGTCTCATCTTAGACGAATCACATAAGTTCTGGTCTTACCACAGTCGGAAACATTAAGTAGGCCTTGCCGCTGAATCTTGGAGTCTAACTAGCAAAGTGCTGAGCTCTGTAAAGGAAAGATACAAAATCGTGATTAGGACAATAGTTCTTCCTAAGCAGAGCATATGCATTAAAAATGTGAGCTGTATGTGAAGTATTTGAAACTGTGTAGTGTGGATCTTACTTGTGTTCTTGCTTGTGATCATTTTTTGCCGCTTTTCATTGCAGAAGCGTTAGACATGAGGTCGAGCCCTGTCAAGGACTGGGTATGGCTGGTGGACCTGCAACGTGCCACAGCTCTCCTGGTCGGCAGGTGTCTAGGAGGGATGTTGTTCGGACAGCCACTCTCACAAGCCGAGAAAGATACAAATAGCTGGCTGGCATGCAATCTACTGAGCAATGGTTTAGAGTGCAGGGCGGATGAGATAGGTGTGCATAATTTTATTTTTGTTTAACTTTTGTGGCCAAGTAATAGATTTATTTTCACAAATAAGCTGGTGCTTGTAGTACTTCCCGTGTTGTATTATGTTATGTTACGTTATGTTATGTTATGTTGGCTTGCAATTCATTGCATTGCATTGCACTGCATTGCATTGCATTACATTACATTATGACACAAAAATATTGTTATAGAGTTTCTGCTACAATCACAGAACAGTTTTTCATGACTGTGGGAGCTGAGAGTACCTCATCCTGTATATATTACAGTTTATTGACAAATACAGTATTTTCTACAGTCGTCTAATTTATCTTTATCAAAAACACACATATAACACATTTTGTCCAGGGACAAGCAAAATGCATCATTACATGAAATATAATTTTAGTGCGATATTAATTATAATCGATATCAATTGTAGAAGTTAAATTAATTAAACATTATTATTTCCACAAAATTTATCAAGTTTATACAAATATTTGGCTTTATTTATAGCGTGTTGTGTCATAAAACAATTGATATCTTGAATGTAGCCAGTATATTAACCCTCAGGACATTCTAACACCACATGACTAAGAGTTTGCACAACATTCAAATCACAAAATTGACATATTCTGCTTTCCCATCCTGTCCTGCTTCACCTGCCAGTTTTGATTCGTAGGTGGTGATGTCTTAACTCTGAATCTTGAAAGGGTCGGTCAAGTTGGGTTGAACCTACAGTCAAGATGATCTTAGACTAGAATCTTTTATGCTTTGGCGTGCGCTTTACAATCACAGGCTGATTGGAGATTTTTTGTAGTCAACATCGGCAGTTTCTGAGCAATTTTTCAACTAAGTAGTACCAATATGTGTGCTTTAGGTTGAAACTGTTCGTTCTGTCTCGTCTCGTGATGTCTGAAGAATTTAAATCATTTAAATTCTTCAAAAATTAGTCCTTTCAATGAGGGCTTGTAACAAAATGTTCTGGGCGTGATTTTGACTGTGACTGTTGTGACGTCGTTTCAATCAGTAGCTTTGCTGCTGACCTATTTATATTATTAACATTTATTACAAAATCAAGTTTTAATTTTTGTTTTGTGCAGATGTTATATTATCGGAACTGGTGCGATGTCAGGGTGCATACGAGGCGGCCGAGCAGACGTTCACTCCAGAGATAGCTCTGCTTATTGACCTGGCTCTTGGTGTTAATAGAGAACCGGTTCAAGAACTCTGGAACAGTATGCAAGAACATGCCCAAATGCGCGGTACCAGATTTATTTTTATCTTCAGTTTCATACACAGAGCTTTTGTATTGTCGTAGATTCAAGTCTGCCTTGCATTTTATTAACTGTTCACTGGACTGAAAGCGTTTTTATTATTATACTCTTGGGCTGGCATTTTTAGTCAATAAACGATCAGTTAATCAGTCAGTCTGAAGCACAATGGATAAGGCTGTGAACCCTTTCATTTTGCTTTTGAGGTTGCCGTATCCATAAAGCAGAGTTCATGGCAAGGTTTGACAAATTTTGGGAGCACAGTAACAAAGTATGTGAGCAAAAGACTAAACATTTATACGCTTTTTTAAGTACTGTAACTGTTTAACCGAAACAAAGCCAATGACTACAAATCATAAGGGCTGAACTTAGGAAACAAACAGTAAGAATAAGTGCCAAGAAAAATAGAGTTCTTGAAGAAGTTTCTGAGTATTGTGTAGCTTTTAAAGCATGCAGTGAGAATTTGTTTCTTCACAAACAAGTAGCAATGCTTTATTATTTGTCACAACTGCAGTGCAACGCTGCTAAATTTTACAAATCTAGTATTTAAAATCACATGTTGATCCATTATATTTTTCATCATGGAGGGGGAAACCTAGGCTTAATTTAGTTTACAGTAGTTTATTCCACCCATCTCATGCAATATACGTAACAAAATCAATAACAAAAATGGTGCAATACAATTACTTGGGATGCAGAGAAGTCAAAAGCAAAGTTTGTAAGCCACCCAGTGCTGCCTTAATTAAACATTTAAATTCCTCCGTGCTACATTGTACTGATATGTAGTTCTATTGTTTTTGCAAACTGACTCTGAAAAAATGTTTACTATATACAACTGTACATATGAAATTTGTAGACCCATCTAATTTACATAGAATTGCGTAATTCACACACAAATTTATTTTGGGCAATAAAAGTTTCATTTTGTATTATCTAGACTGGGACACAGCAGACGTGATTGCTGAGCCGCTATTGCAAAAAGTTTCTCACTTTCTCTTAGCATGTTTGTTAAAACACTGTGGGGTTTTAGGCGTGGCGTTACGAAAACTGAGGTAAGCAGTTGCTAGGACATGCCACTTTGTTTTTTGAAAACAATTGTTGTAGCTTGTTGATATAGTTTCTGTTGTTGCAGTTTTAATGTTTAGTACTTTTTTCCACAATATTTAATACACGAGACAATCAACTTCATTGCCATGCCATAGATTTTAATAACAGTTGCTTGACATTGGGGAGAGGGTGTGACTATGCAGTTAAAAGTAGGCGCAATTGGCTTTGAAGATACCATTTGCGTATGCACTATTAGAGTAATTTCAATGTATTTTGTAAGCTTGTGAACTTTTCTGATTAATTAAAATTGATAATAAGTGAAATTAAACTTACTAATTTGCTCATGCGTTTGTGAATCTGTGATCAAGCGACTAAAGTGCTGCTTCTGTTGTTGCTACAGACTACAGACAAATCAAAACTTTTGCCAAATTTCACCTGTTCTCATAGTGCCCGGTGGCATAGGTAAGAGGGGAAGTTAACCGAGGAGCGGTTTTCCCCAGCTAGCACTTGATCAAGTGCACAAAAAACTTCTTTCAGAACGTTAGAAAGTCAAAATACCTGACAGTTTAATTTTCCAAAAAGCCTTCTGCCTAAAGTTTGGGACAAACGAAGATGATAATTAGTAATTTGATATCTTTGTTATGTTTAAGTAGTTACATTAGTTTTCTGTTTTCAATGTTTCTGTGCAGTACACATCTTGATTTAACCATGAAGTACATTTTTATTCACTCTCTCTCTCTCCTGTGTTAGCATTTGAAGAACTTTCTGAGTATCGTGTAGCTTTTAAAGCGTGCAGTGAGAATTTGTTTCTTCACAAACAAGTAGCAATGCTTTATTATTTGTCACAACTGCAGTGAAACACTGCTAAATGTTACAAATCTAGTATTTAAAATCACATGTGTATCCGTTATATTTTTCATCACGGAGGGGGGAACCTAGGTTTAATTTAGTTTACAGTAGTTTATTCCACCCATCTCAAGCAATATACATAACAAAATCAATAACAAAAATGGTGCAATACAATTACTTGGGATGCAGAGAAGTCAGAAGCAAAGTTTGTAAGCCACCCAGTGCTGCCTTAATTAAACAATTAAATTCCTTTGTGCTACATTGTGCTGATATGGACATTGACACGTCAAATCATTAATGTAAGTTAAACATGTATTTGTATGTGTGTATCGACGCCTTATAGTGTAAAGATGCTCTAGGCACAGTGCTCCTTTTTAATAAAGAAAATTATTTCTTAATCTAAAGAGCACTACAAAATCTGTTGACAGGGAGTTTATGCAATGCCTATCATTAACTGCAGCAGTAACAGAAATCTTCTGGTCACATTGTCTGAAAATTGTTTTCAAAAGGTGTTTATCTCTTTAGGTTGGGTCCCAGCAAGCAGCTAGTGTTTGTCTACCGCTGCGTGTACCGAGTGAGACGAAAACTTCTTGCGCTCAAGATATCACAGGAATCGTTGAAATCTCGCAAAGATAAGAAGACTAAAAGTTAGTTTTTTTATTTTAGTTTCTGGAAATTAACACTATGGTCTAACATCACTTTGCGGCATCTCTTTGTTAGACAAATGAGCTATTGTGTTAATTGCTATTTTATTTCATTAATTATTTAGTTTTTGTCGTTTGTGGAAAATATACAGGTGTCATAGGTGTTACTGATTGATTGATTGTAAAGTGTGAAAGTTTGTGAGGTTGAATTCTGAGGCTTCGAGTTTGAGCCTCATTGCTGAATAATAGTTCAGTGTTCCGGCATTGTTTTTTTTTTAAAATTACCTATGGATTACTTGTTGTATGTTTTAAAAAGTAAATTTTTTCTAGCTTTTTAAAATTAAGGTCTATCATATTTATTTTATATAATGTGAACTAAAATGTCCATGGTAATAAGTACATTGATGTTTAATATGAAAAAATGGCAAAATATTGAATTGAACCTGCAACCTGTTGCACTAATGAGTGATTTGCGTATTTTGAAGGTCAGAAGAGACGTCAAAGTGCCAGATTACAGGTGCAATTGAAGGAACATCGGGGTGAGGAGACAAGTAAAGAAGAACTGACAGGTAGTTATACAGTTCTTCTAATTTTTATTTTTTTATTTTAACAAGCCTTTTGACAGTTTTGCTATGTGCACGTGCAGTTGCTGCAGGTCAAAGGTTAACTGAACCCAGCACGTTTTGCTTAACTACAACCGTCATGTGACCTTATACATACAACTACATGTTGGTGAAACGGGTGAAAAAAATGTATGATATTTCACTTCTATAGCTTTAAACTAATATATTAGTCTTATCTGAAAACAGGTAGCAAAAGAGCAGCATCAATCTTCGTAAAATGAAATAAATGAAACAAAAATTAATGCCAGGAACTAATACGACAGCATAGGCCTCAAGGCATTGTCAGGTGTGAACAAATGTGTTGTCTGGTTCACATAACCTTTGACCTTTTCACGATCATCAATCGCTGGAATTGTGAAAAGGCTTATTTATTCACATTAGTTTGAAATACGGAAAGTAAATCTGTAAAGCTACAAATAAAATTCAGGATTCGTTACATTATTTTCGGTGTGAAAAAGTGATTTCTTTTCTCGTTTATGCTTGCATTTGTGGTTTCACTCTGAATTGCTGTTTGGTCATTAGAACTTCTCTCTTGTTTAATTTAACTTGTATTTATATCTTCTGTAAGAT
The DNA here is from genome assembly GCA_030141605.1 of Tubiluchus corallicola. Lineage (NCBI taxonomy): Eukaryota > Metazoa > Priapulida > Priapulimorpha > Priapulimorphida > Tubiluchidae > Tubiluchus > Tubiluchus corallicola. The sequence goes on from JAQGDQ010000712.1 coordinate 47,844, forward strand.
GTTAATATAACAATTTGTGGTGTACTAGCATACAGCTAATATATTAATTTGTAAATTTATAAATTCATAATTTATTAATTCATAAATTTGTTAACACAAATTTTATAAATATTAATAAGTTGCTGATAAAAAAATGGCTGTGAGCAAAGTAAACCAATCGTCGTTAAAATGAAACATGCATCGTTAAGTGAGAAAAAGGTGTCAAATTGGCAGTGTCATTAAAATGAAACATCGCTAAATGGGAAGTCGATAAGCGACGACTTCCTGTATCTTTTCAAAATATAATTTAGCATGTGCACTTGCATATGAGAAAGCATTAATTTAAACATTGATTTTCTTTTGCAGTTTTAAATTGAAAAAAACTGTTCAGCATGACAGTTATGATTTAAGATTTTGAGGAGAACTTAATTAGTGACAACATTTACAGATGATGCTGATGGTGAATTAGACCAGGTGTTACCTGCCGTGAATACGTATGAGACCACCTGTCAGGCGATCATACAGCGATGTGCGTTTCTGCTCGTGGGGGTGAAGACTGCTCTGCCAGGAGATGAGGACATTCTCAGTTCTAAACATCGGTTTCTAACGAAGGATGATGCAGGACGTGGCGAGAATAGAGCATACAATGTCGAGGACCTGGGAAGCCAAGGTTTTGTTATGTTACTATGTAGCTAGTAAAAACTGGTGTGCCTGACGGGATCAATTCATAAAAAATTCAGACAGTGACTATTGGAAAGCCTAGTATTTGTTGCACAGATTATATTGTCTCTGAGTTGGAGCATATTTAATGTTTTTTTATAAAGTGAACTTTTAATTTTGTAAAGCTACTTTTAATTTGAATGGATCGATTGTTTTTCATCGCAACTTAATGCAAATTAATTTTTAAATAATTTTGGAAGGAGTTTGCAATTCCCCTCACAGTTTTAAAACCCTATCCCTAACCCTAGCATTAACCCTAACCCTAACCCCAGTCCTAATTGTAACCGTAATCCTAATCCTTGTAACCCTAATCCACTTCACGAACTAATTTCTTGTGCATGACGAATTCTAAACTTTAGCCATAATTTTTTCTTAAAATTGCCAAAAAGACATCGAAAGTTAGAATTCAAGCCCGTCTTATTAGTCCTGTCGGTGACATGCTCGATCTTAAGGAGGCTCGGCTTCATTACCGTAGTTTCTTGAACACCCTGGTGACTTGGAGGGAAGAGGATATCTGTTTTGGGCAGTAATTTATCCCATAACAATGCTTGCTGAGTGCTTTTTAACCAAGTGTGTTTCCAGGAAATTGTAAAAAGTGCTAGAATTGACAGGTTTCTAAACATCGGTCAAAAATCTTACTTAATGGTGTTTAACTGTGCCAATTGGTTTTTGTATTGATAAGTTACAGTAGTTTTAGGCAGAGTAACGTAGATTTAAATGCCAAACATGCGCATAGAGATAGTGCTAGTCTCACACATAAAGTGAAGCCACAGTGGACACCATCATATGGCAAAGAATTGGTGCCATGATGTACAATAGAAAAACTGCATTCGATTGTATGGCAAAAACAGCCCTTTAGCGACACACGTTTGAAGTATGTTGATTTGTAAGCTAGCAAACTCTCTATACCATTACATGCGGCATCACATTTAAATCTATAGGGTAATGGGAACAAGCAGAATAAATGTGCTTAGTGGTGCCATCTACAGGAGATTTATTACATTTACTGGAATAAATTTTTTGAATTTTTTATATTTACGTTGGCGTCATTTTTGTAACAGTATCAACAGAAAATACATCATTTAAAAATCGATGCCCCCTTTAACTAATTGACTTGGGATGATTGTTTTTGGTCTATTTTTTTAGATGACTCTGGCGGGCTAAAGTCTAGTCCGTCGACCAGACCACGGGTCAGTCGCAGTTCACACCCTCATCTGGATCTGGAGGAGAACCTTTCTTCGGCATTTCCATTTAATCCCAAATATTCAGTAAGTCCACTTTCAGTTATTTTCTTTCCCTTTAATTTATAGTTTTATTAAAGGATAGGTAAATATTTTTTAGTACATGCACTCGTCAACTTACGATCACAATCGGGACTGTCTGATTGGTCGTAAGCTGAATTGGACGTAAATCGGACCTGTATATTCAAGTAGTGCGACTCTACATGCAAGACTAAGTATGGCGGCACCTACGATTAATTTATCGAAACAGATAGCAATTTAAAGTTAATATGAGTTATAGTTGGTTTTGTATAATTAATTAATTAAGTTGCAGTTGTCGTAATGTCGCATAGGTCGTAAATCTATAACTACAGTAAGTCCTCGCTTAACGACGCTAATGCAATTCAGCAAAATGTGTCACTAAACAAAGCAATGCTTTCTGTAAGAAATAGTGTAGTTGCTTGCAGGAGAAAAATCAATGACACTTGGCTCATAAATTAAGCACTTTGTAGATTGCTAACAGATCTACATTAAGTATTTGTTTAATTAAAATGATTAGCTAGCATCATTACAACAAAACGTCGCTGAGCTGGGCGGCGTTAACCGAGGACTTGGTGTGCTTGTGTTTTGTTAAGTGTAGCTAAATGTTTTAGTTTTATCGTTTATGGCTATAGCTGCCTTGAAATAACTGATTTTTTTAATTATATTATATTATCACATTTTTACCCCTCCTTACATGGACTAATATATGTATATTTATCAATCTATTTTACCTCTCAGATATAACAATTACAACATTACACCAATTACAACAATTTGATAAAGAGAATTTCAAACAATACTGTCCACTGAACCAAACTACTGTAAGTCATCATAATTCTTAACTTGTGTGCTATAAAACCCATGCAAGAGAGCAGATGGTATCTGGGAACTCATGTGAGGTAAATGTAAATGCTGAAAAATCAAATTTTGAGTAAATACCATTGAGTAGTCAAAGTATCCATTCTCACAGTAGTGGCAAAACAGTTCAGGTCTCTTAATTTGTATATGCACATGCTTAATTATATGACTACTGTTTTAACAAATAATAGTCTTTTCATCATTTATATCATACCATATATGAGTTTCGTTCACTATATCACTCCATTCTGAAACACTATTTTTTTCTTTATCACATGGTTCACCTCATAATTTTGAGTTTGTTTTCATTACTTTTTTACTTTCATAGGGTGGGACAATCTAACAAGTCCTGCTTTTTGATTGCCTGCAACATATTTACATTTATACATAGGCAAACGTAGTGTGAAGCTTTTCTTGTACAGAAACTAAAAAATTCTTTTTATTATGTTGATTGTAGGCCTTTTCACTATATTTTGTACATAAAATTATTGCAAATGTGTTATGTGAAATAAATAACTTATGGTATACATCGATTAATATGATTGTATTTTGCACGCCTTCTTAAGTTCTTATTTATGTATCACATCTTCAACACGGTGCTGCTACTACGTTGATTTACTCATCTGTATAGCTTAAAATGAGCAAAAATTTTTGCTTTTGCAAATATCTTTGTTTTATGTCAATGCATCTGTAAAGTTCGGTAAAAAGTGGATATTTTTGGCTGATTTGTGATTTATGTTTTTCTGCTGTACGTGCAATTCTTCAGTATGAGCAAACAGCAAAGTTAACAAATACCTTTTTCTTAATTTAGTATTTTCATTCAGAACTTTCACAGAATGTATTCAGTTCCACAAGGTTTGTTGTCTTTTGTATTTACAATTTGATCATGACTGTTGTTTTTTAGCCGAATCATCAGGGTAGCTCGGAAGATGTATCCCAACAATCTGCTGATTCCAATGGTAATTGCTTTTATGAATTAATTAATTAATGACTTAATAAACTAGCTTTGGCTCATCGTACACTTATAGTAAAGTGCACAATTTCAATAATTTTTATTTCCAATTGAATACTTACTAAATACGGCCGTTGCAGTATGCTTACACGTCTGATCTGCTTGACAAGTAATCATTTATTTCGTTTACATGTTGTTTATTGTTTTCTTTTGTTAAAGCATAAGAAAACCTTTTCATAAATACAGCTTAAAAATTCTGTTTTGAAAGTTTATATCACTTACTTACTGTCTTATTGCATACAGAGCCTGCAATGGCAGTAATGTTGTGTAAAGCTTGTAAATTTAAACTCATTGTAAAAGTCGTTTGAAACTAGTTTAAATAGCATTGCGTAAAATTTGAAAAAGTAATCAGAGCATTTGTTGCGCACTCTTCACTAACTAAGCAAAAGTTTAAATTACTTTATATTGTCAGCAAGATGAATAATTTGTTTTTTGGCAAATGAGTGGTGCACACTGGGATGGTGATGCAGTGCCGTTTTACCAGGTTGTGCAAATTTAAATTATTAAGAATTTTCTTGTCTAGTTACATAAGTCTTTCTAGCAAGTAGGCTTAATACTAAGTAATATAACATTGTACGGAAAGTTGTTTAGGATATATATATATGTATGTATATATTAAAATTCCCTTTTCTTCTCTTCTAATGTTTTATTTAATGAGGTTTTTAGAAACAAGACAAACTATGTTCTGAAGACATGCTGTTTGAGAGCTTAGGTAATTTCACTGACAAAACAAAAAATTTCAAGATACCAAAACACTACATGACTGTGCAGAATAGTGAACAAATTTTCATTTTGTAGTTTTCCTTATTTTTAATGCATCTTGCCCACTAATTTATCCTGAATATTCAGATGATTGTTTATTTCGTGAGTACTGCTCTACCTGTCCTACAAACTGATTTGTCATGAACTTTGTTAGGCAAGTCCCTTAATGGCGGCAAATTGACACAACCGTACAGTCTTACCGACTAAAAGCCATACAAGAATCCCATAAGGTGTAGAAAATACAGGGAAGTTTAGTATTAGCATATAAAAAGTTCCCAATGTAACAATGATTATGCCACTGCTGTGTCTAACTTAATTATGTTTCTATAGTTATACGTTTAATGTAATTGATAAAAATTGATGGGTTTTCCCTCTGTTGTTGATTTTAGGAACGAATTCTCAGTCATTGAAGTCGGTAAAGGAGGCGCTACGGCGACTTCGCTGGCGACAAGACCGAATGGGGCTTTCAAGTAGTAGCAGTCGTAGCTTTGCCACAACTAATGTGTTTTATAAACTCGCTCATAGGTAAGATGCTTAAATTAAGTAGGAATGTTAAATAATACAAATTTGGTGTTATAATAATGATACAATATGATACTTTTTTCCAACAATACTATAAGGATATACTATTTTTAGACGATACGATACGATAAATTATTTCGAACGATAAAACGGTACTGAATTTAGACAATTTATACAGCAACAGAAAAAGTATCATTAATAATTTAAATTATTAAATGCTTCAATGCATTCAGTGCTGTATACTTAAATGGCTGCTAGTTATGAAACACTAGTTTGTTTGTCATAATGATACATAAATAAGTAAACTGCGACTAATGAACATATTACTGCAATAAAAATAATTATCTGTATGAGCTGCACATGACTGGGAAAGTGACATTAAAAATAGGATACAGTTACTTGACATCTGTGCGTCAGTATCAAAGTGTGTAAAGGGATCTCTATAGATTTGTCAGTATCATTCAAAATGAAGATAGCCGTTATTGCCAGGCAAAAGTACAAGAAAATGATTCCCTCTCTGACAAGCTTATAATTTTAAATAATTCTTTTTATCCACTTTTTTGAATAATTATTATAAATAAGTAGAAAAGAAAAGTGAACCAATTTTATGAAGGTAAGTGATAAACAATGTACCTGCCTAATTCCATATGATATCTGCTGTCATTGCCACCAACTGTATGTGACGGATTTTCCACTTACATATTTAGTGTGGGGCGAATTATGCATTTATTTCCACCTAGCAGCCAGGATACCGGATGTAGAACAGTTTAAGGCATCGATGTTATCATTATTGGGTCATAAACTTAAAGCCTGTTCACACCTGCATCTAACTGAGGGTACTTTACTATTCTGACTCCTAAAACGTAAGATGAAAATAGGAATACGAATTTAGATGCATACAAAATTTATAACAATCATATCAACTGGGTTGCATAACAAAGCTACAAAATAGCGCAGTTTTACGCAAAGCTAAGGGAGTTAGCAGGGGAGTCCACTTAGTGACCCGAAATGTGAGCTAGTTAGCTAGGTGCAGTCATTGAAATACCGGCTACAGTTCTTACTGTGCACATTCAACTTCGTGTGTTATTGACAGTTAGCATAGCAGTTCCAGAGGGCTACCGATGTAATTAACAGGAACGTGATACTGGCAATCGTTGCACATGCAAAGAGAGAGAGAGAGAGAAATCTTTCCCAACATAGGTAAAGTCACTGTAGACGTTACTACGCATGCGTCAGGTATCGGAGATTTTGGCAGGTGAACAGGCAACTTCACTTTTGCACAGGGGTATGTTAGATAGGCCCTTAACACCTAAACTACAATGGCTGTATGTATTTGTCTCACACTTTTCTTTTAACAGACTGTTTTTGTCTTCAAACAGCTTGCTTTTAAATTATGGGAAATTTTTTTTGTTCTTCATAAGAATTGGTTTATGGCAACTTAAGAAACTGTGTTAATTTGGTAACACATGTTTCATTTCATGCTTTCAGCATAATACAGTTTGTTTGCGATGACGAGACTGTCGATGGTGGTGTGATGTCGGGGGGTTCCACTGGAGTGTGCACGGAGCCGCATACAGTTGCAGTTGCAATGGAACATCAACAGAGCAGAGCTGAGGTATAAAATGTAAACTGTTTAGATGGTTTTTAGCAAATATCACTGTCATGGCAACATTAGAGTAGGGGTTGCTGAATGATCATGCTATGTGCAAGGCTACGTAGATTATGCAACACCAGTTCTGGTTCCCTGTAATTCACTGAACTTTGGTGCATGTGCTGTTGCTATACCACTGCAAAAAAGAAATTGTCTGTTACTTCCACTCCCGTTTCTGTGTATTGTGTTAAGTTTATTTGAGTACCTTTACTTTTTGTATTTTTCAGTTTACATATAGAAAAGGCAAAATTTGCTCATTTACACATGTTGATAACAAATTAATTGATTATTTTAATGATCGACTTGGCACTTTTATTTTATTCTAGTGTCGTTTGGAAGCTCTGAATCAAATCCTGGAGCTCCTATCCACAGCCGACGAAAAGGGGGATGCCGGCTCTTCTGGATCGCAAACCTCTGTCTCTTTTGTTTATACTCCGCCGAGCTTAACGTCTACGACTTTGCTGCACTCTGTACATCTACAGTTACTCCAGGGATGCTTCCGTTCAGCCGGGACACAGCTTTGTCATTACCAGGTGGGTATTTTATGCCATCAAGTGCATATCTTGGTTTAGCATTGTTAAGAACAAACATTGTGAACACGAATACGAGCTCATTTAACGAACAACATTAGCATGTGTAACAAAGTGGTCTGTACGATCGTGGAGGTAGTACGCTAATGTTTATTAAGTATGTATTTACAGCTTTGCAAACATCAATGTACATTAGATGACTAAGCTGTTATGTACGGGAAGTATTGACCATAATTAGCGCTGTTCTGGATATGATTCATTCATATCATTTCATTCCTCCCTTAAACCCACTGCTTAAAATGTGCCAGGTCTGTCAGGGTCACAGACCCAGAACCTAAAATTAAAGACCCTGCACCTAAAGAAAAACACTATCTTGCCGAGTTGTACACTTGGTTTTCTCACCATTTAATAATAGCTATTCGTAACACGTGTATAGTGCAATTTCCGTCCTTTAGTCAGCAACATTGCACTGTAGACAATAACAATGGGCACAAGTTGTTTATTGTTATGAGCTGCTGCTACCCCTTCATAATAACATGCTGCAACTCATTTTTCTTATTGCTTTTCAGGAAAACGAAAAACGTTTCTCGGATAATAAGTAATAATGAGTTAACTCATTTACCGCAACGTAACTTATTTTGCTTTAAACTTGAAAAGTTAGGTTCAACAAAGGTGCACTATGGTGTAACAAAATTTAGCTGTAATCAGTTGGCGTGATTGTCTTTGGCAGAAGTATGTCAACATGTAAATTGGAGCTAGTGTACCTTGCTGTACTTCATTTTCTCGGTGATTCTTCGCTGTTAAACGGTTTGAATATGCCAAGATTTATACAGAGTAATGTATAAAAATTAGCTAATGAAAGCTAGTTAATTCACTGATTAAATAGCAACTGCCGTTTTTGAATTAAGACCTAAATTTTGTATCTTTAATGGCAAAAAACATTTGAAAACTACTTACTGAACTGAACTTTTTTCCGACCATTAAAGGCATCAATTGCCTAAAATGGAATTTAGTGGAAAAGTGGAAGGGTAAATGAGGAAAGTGTGTTGGTTTTTGTCCAATGTAAGCTCCGAATTCCACTGCGGGAGCTTACACCGCTCCCCCAGCCCTCGTAGCTATTTCTCGTTCTGTTTGCCATGACATCCTTTGTCCTAAACAAATACACTTTGAGCACTGCTTAAACCCTGACGTTCGCAAATGGCTCAACTTTCAGTATCGCATACCGTTTTTTTGTGACGTCTTGCACCAATAGATTGAAAACACATCACACAAAAAAAACAAATCACTTGTAAGGTGTATGCATAACCTAGCATTGGCAGCCACAGAACTCAAGACCAAAACAGCGGAGACCACTTTATCATTGGACCCGGTATCCATTTATTACACGTGAATTTTAACTCTCTGCTAGTATTCAGCACATATCTTGGGAATGTTTTCACAAAGATTCCAGTTGAAAATCTAACAGTGGTAAACCTATGAACATGGTTGCGATTGTCGGATTAACGTCTTTTACTATGGGTTTTGTTGACTAGTTAATAAATAAACCTGTTTTGCAATGAATTATCCCCTTGTTATTCCCCTTGTGTTATGTTATTCCTTTCTTGCAATGCATACATTGCTTCTTTTCGTTGAATGAGCTACATTGTGGCTAAGATCCATGATCAGGTGAATGTCTGAAATCCATTGAGTGGTCACCATTTTTCACTGATGATCTATCAATCTGGGTGTTAGGTTTTAGTTAAAATTTTTCATTTTTTATCTCAGGATGGTATCAAGGCAGCTAACAGTAGCACTCAACATCAGATACAGACGGCCGTGCATCGTATCTATGAGCATCTGGTCAGCACCTTATGTGATAACGAGCAGTACGGCTCTATAAAAAAAGGTGAGCACTAATTAAGCACTTAGAAGCTATATTGTCTGATTAACAGGAACGTACTTGGTGATGTGTAAAGTATGTTAATGTTGTTTTTATGTTAATTATTATTATTATTATTATTATTATTATTATTATTATTATTATTATTAATCTTTTATTTGTATAAAATTTTATACAGCAGTGATTTATTAGTGTAGACAATTAATTTTGTACTGAACACCCCTTTCACACTAAATGTGTAGTTTCTGTTGAAGCCAAGTTATGCATTTGGCTTGTATAAAAGTGGCCTTCGCTGTTTTTTTACTCATCCAGTTAGTTTAATCCACACTCTATTTCTATTTCATCATTATTTTTGAACTCTATTTCATGTAGTTTGCCAGTAACAGTATCGTTTTTCTTACACATCATCGTGTTGTTTCGTGTGTGGTGTCAGAAGAGTTATAGTTTGCTTGGCCTCCGCATCTGCTGGTACCAAACCAACCTGGGTAGTTTTAGCCCTTGTAGGTGAGGTACCCCCCCCCCCACAGTTCAATACAATAAATAATAATAAATAATTTTTGTTAGTAATTAAAAAAGATGATGAAGTCCATACATATCGTGATACATACTACATCTAGTTGCTTACACATTCATGAAATGCTTTTCTATCTTTTCTTTTTACATTAAAATTAAAGCAAAGTGACTGTCTTTAAATCAACATCTGAGTCATTCACAAAATACACATTGTTGGTATAAGTACTGATTGGAATATGAATTCTTCTTAAAAAGCCCAATTTATGACTGTCAATCACAAAATTTGCTGCCCTGGTACCACAATAATACATACGTAGTTTTACACTTTTGTTTTGTTTAAAGTCAAATATTTTCTATAGACACAGTTGCAACTTACTATAATTACATTCGCATCTATAATGGAAATGCCACCAATTTCACACCCGTACAAAAAAATAGGAAGACAACAAGAACTAATTAACTATTGGGTTGCGTTTGGGCCCCATTGCCAACAAAATACAATTTAAAGACCCAAAATATTGTAATCAATATTTCAAGTTTCAATCTTGTAATGTCAACTGCAAAGTCTTTAAGATATTATCTGCTGTGTATAAACGACTGATGATATAGATGGTGCACGACAATTTCCTGCTTATATAGAGTAAATGTGAGTTGTTTAGACAATCTTAACATTTTGACATTACTTCAGAACATTTTGTTGTCTGTAATTTTTATTTGTTTGTATGTTTTTGAGCATCTTATGCTGATTTGTTTCCGGTCATTAATTCATTACTTTACTTCTTAGTTCAAAAGGTGTGTACCATGGTATTCTTTATATCTTTTTATTAGTATTTTGACCCATTTTGTGTTTTCATGCACACTCTAAAAGTGCAACATTGTGGGTTCAAGTCCTGATCAGGCCGCAATTTTTCATCACCGTCCACTTGTATGGGAGGAAATAGGATGATATGTACATGTAGATGAAGAAATTCTCTGTGTAATTATTTAACTCCTGGTAATTTTTGTTTTCAGAAACGCGGCAAAGATTACAACTGATCACCATATTTACAATGAGTGTGAGATATCATCCGGCAGATATCACGTTAGCTGTTACCTGCAATATGCTGCAGCTACTTTCTAAGTAAGTCATCCATTCACAAACTTTACATAATTGATTTAATTTTGTTTTCTGCTGCTTGACTTACAATTGAAAATTTATTATTATCTGATGTATACACGGCCAAATTATGACCTTTTGAGGCCGCTAGGCTAATGAAATTATGGCCCTCCCTCATATGGAGCCGCCTTCTGACTAGCCCACTCATGTCTTAAATAGTTTTTACTCCAGATATATTTTAGTGACATTTACATAGCTTGAAAAAACTTATAGCAAATTCTGTAAATAAACTAGAATAACTGTCTTTTGTTTGTCATATTCCACTATTTTACTTATTTATTGCAAACAAAGTTAGCCAATATTTCAACACAAAAAGAGATTTTTTTACCAAACATTACGAAGGTTGACGGGCCTGCAACCTGTACTAGCCTATAGATAATCCGTCCCTGGATGTATACGATTAGTTCTGTTATTAGCACTGTGATACCTTAAGTTTATTGCTGAGAAAGGAGAATTTAGATATTGATGTGCCTGAGTGTTGAACTCGTGTTTTTGTGTCATATCTTTATTTCTAGTAGTTTCCGACTGATAGGGATAAACTTGACTTCGTTTTTCAAAAAATCAGTCCTGAGAAAAATTTTGAATTTGCAAATTGCCAATTTGATAAAGCAGAAGACAGGAACTCTGCTTCTTTCACAGCATTTCTTGCTTTTTCTTTTCAAATGTAAACTGAAATATTTATCAATAAAGTTGATACAGTGATCTTATCTATCTTAAAACCTCTTGTGTTGGTTTGTTTTTAAATATTCAGCATTTCTTGCTTTTTCTTTTCAAATAAAAATTAATTGTTTTTGTAAAACAGGTGAATTTCTGAATTTAATCTTCTTGAAATACGAGTACTGTATCCAACCAGCACATCACATTCTAATTCTTACACAAACTTGCTTTTACTAGGTAAAAAAACTAACTTTAATGTGTGTTTGTAGTACTTACGGTGCCCTAATTTAACCGTATTTCTTTGTTTCCTAGATTGTGTGGAACAATGGCGTCGGTGAAAAATCAGCCGCTGTTATACATTGGGTCCAGTCAATTGCCAGCTCTGCTGAGAGTTGGCAGTGTGAGGCTCCTTCAGATTTTGGCGGTAGCAACAAGGTCAGTGCAGGCAGAGTTTTCATTGCTTAGTGTTGCTTTGTGATTAGTTCAACAGAGTTGAACGTTAACTTTATGCAAATGCATAAAATGACTATTGCAACTTGGTTATTGAACTCTATCGGTTTTAAACTTAAAACTAGTAGACAATGTTTTTGACGTGGTCAGAAACTGAAGATTTTGCAATCAATAGTTACAGAATTAGATTTATTATTATTAATTTACTAAATATATCCACAACGATCATTACAGCATTGTACATAAAAGATCTTGAAATGGTCAGAGTTTTTTGTTTGTCATAATTTTGGTTTTATTAATTTCATGTTGCTTCACTTCCTAGGACTTGCACATTTTTCAATGAAATTACAACTGGTAACTTTTCAACCAGTGAACCATGGGTCAATGGTCAACCAATCTCCTGTCAACCCATACCATTCAATTTGTCTCATCGTGACCTTTCATTTTATTTGCTTACAAGTTATTGTCGCTCGACACTCGCAGTATTTCTGTCCCCAACCTCAAAATTTTGGTTTTTGCCCTCTAGCAGAAAATTTTCTCAAGGCACATGCCTGTGGCCCATTTTCAGTCGTACACAAGGCCTCGACCCAACCTAACTACGTACAAACACTGTGCCTCTAGTGATATAGGAACAGTGATGTAAAAACTATAGTAGCAGATAGAATAGTAAATGAAACCCGCCCACTCCATGACCCAATCATGTAAGAACATAGTTCTCTTTACCTAGAGAGTGCTCGCACTGAATTTGTTGTCCCAAGCCCTCTGAGTCTAAAATGTTACTAAAATTGAGCACCCAGGATTTTGCAATTCGACCTTTCTTAGATGTTTAAAAATTTCAAACTTAAGACTCCAGGTGCACATTTACTGCATATCACCTAAGCACTTGTTAAAAATGTTGAGAAAGCTGAAAACCCTAGGAGCAGTTGCAAATTAATTGGAAAACTGACCAACCTGATGAGGGGTCAGGTGTTATCCCCATGTTGTCCTTCGCCTGCCCACAACTGCCCACCTTGTCGATTATATGATCTTAACTTGCACACTTGACAAGGTATTAAGCAAAATGTTTGTGGGGAATAAAGAATACAAATACAAATAAAAATAAGAATAGTAATAACTGTATGAATTCAAGAAGATTCTGCTATAGGAAAATCTTAATTAATATTGGCTTCCTCATATCCATCATATAATTTGCAAAAGTTTGCAGGTTCAAGTCGCACTTTATGTAGTACGCTTCAGAATTTTTACCCCTTTTCATTAATACTGAAACTTGCCCTTCAAGTTTGCCTTTTACCATAAGTTTCCCTCCAGGTTGAATCTTTAACTTATTAAGTACCCGTTGATTAATGCAAGATTGTTTCTCTTTCTTAGTATTTATGCTGACAAGTTGAACACTACCGTGGTACAGGCCGTGGTCGACCTCTTACAGACTCACTTGCTGCAAGCATTTAAAATTTGCTGCGGTTGTGACATTCAGCTACTACAACTACACTCATTTGTGTCACAAGAGGAACTTTTCTCTCCGTGTGGGAAGGAAGAGCCCTCTACTAGCAAGAAAAGTAAGTAAAATCATTCTTGTTATTTCACTGCACTTTGTTGGATGATGTCTTTATGTTGTTTGTTTCCCAAATGACTTGCTAATTATTGTCAACATTATCACCATCATCATCGTCATCATTGTCGCATCAATATGGACTTATTTATGGTCATAACATGTCCCCTCGTCATTATCATCATCATCACCACCATCGTCCTCGTTATCAATAATTGTTATATCAGCATTGTGATCATCATTATCATCATCATTGTCATCTTCACAGTCATCATCATCGTTGTCATCAACATTATATCAGCATCGTGATCATTATTATCGTCATCACTACCATCTTTAAGATTCTACAGAAATCAGTTTGCTTTGTTTTTTTAGAAGAGGTCAGCAGACGTGTTGCGGAGATTGCACTTGCTGACTTCCTGGTATTTCTGCACTGGATTGCAACATCTAAAGACATACAGCACTTGATGGTGACTCCGCAGTGGATATATTTACTGCTTAGTATTACCGGGCATAAACAAACAGGTTAGCAAATACTTCTGTGTTGAATGTCTGTGACTGCATTTACTTCACTACTGTCCCTTTTCGAGTATTGAGTGCCCAAAATAAACAAGTATGTGCGTGATTACAGCGAGTAGTAGTATTTCTACAGTAGGACAGTCATTAGGTAATAGGGATGAGCATCGAACATTTGACTTCGAACGTTTTTATAAATTCGAACGACTTTTTGAGTTCGAATTTGTGAACCTAAAATTATGGATTATAATAATTCAGCTCTTAAACTACATGCATTCTTTATCATTAAAATGTTTGAAACATCAGTGCAATCAACACAATTTAGCTGTGGTTTTTGCACACAATTTTTAAAGAAATTATTAGTATTTTTACTGCAGAATAAAATCAAGTAATATGCATGATTTTGTGAAACTGCTTTATATTAATGGCTCGAAAATTTATTCGCAAATCTTTTAAAACTGAATTCAAATTCAATTTGGACTCAAAATCTCAAAATTCGATTTGATTCAAATTCGTAAGTCACAAATTCGATTCGATTCGCATTTGCTTTCTGATAGAGAATGCTCGCCTCCTTTATTGGGTAACAGTGGTCTGCCTTGGCTGCTATGTTTTCAAAGGAATGGCATAGCAAATATATATAGTACTGTATAGCAAATTTTATAGCTGCAAACATGTTTGATTTTACTGAAATGGGCAAAACTGTAATCAGATTTTTTGATCTTGGACATCTGTGTTATGAAATCTTCATTATAGGTGGATTATTAGTTGAAAACATGAGAGTCCAGCTCCTGGCACTGGAGCTCCTAGAAGTGATTTTGCCAGCTTGCAATGGCGAGAAGTCTGATTGCATCAAGATGATTTGCTCCCAACTTTTCCAGCATGTGGGAGACAACATGTGGAGAGCACCATTTGCCATGGCTAAGCAGCAGGTTTGTGTTTTCGTTTGTTATACAGGTCGTTGTTCACTTGCACCTTATGCATTTTACGACTTTATATCTTCAGTTTTCAGTTTTATTAAAGCTCAAAATGTTAACTGAAATGTTTCCACAACTAATTTGTGGAGTTGGAAAGCTGTTTAGCTGCCAACATTCACAGTTTTGTTTTGTATGCGCTTCTTTTGCTCTTGTCGAATGAACATATAGGGTCTTTGCAGTTACAATTGCAAAAGGAAGTGAAATAAGCTTAAAGGCTTGAGCCAATGGCTCTTAATTTAGAAGCCACAAATTTTGCATTGGCAACCAGTGCTCAAGTCTACACAGATATGGTCTTAGCTAGCTTATCATGCAAAATTAATGTAATGCCAAAATACAAAATTAAAGTAAAACAGTTGCCTGAGTCCACTTTGTCACGTTTTATCATAATGCACTTTATTCAAATGTGAGTAAGCTTTTATCAACAGACTTATTTGTGAAGAAAACCAGTAAAAATATACCCAAACCAAGGTTCCAACCAGTCACTCTAGAATTTTTCCAATTACTTATCGTCTCATTTAAGTTTTTATTTTTAGGCTAGAGAGAAGGAGAAAGATCTGTACAGAAACATTGCCATCCTCAGCAGTGCAGAGGAACCATCATCTCCACCTCCGGAAGCTCTGTATGCAGAACAAATCATTCCCACCCATGAAGCTGCCTTCGATCCAGACAAGTGCGTGTGCTGTACAGTGGAAGGTGGCAACACCCTGGTACATGCCCACAGCGCTAGGGGATACGGGCTTGGAAACATAGCCATCAAATCCGGCTGCTACCAGTGGAAGGTAAACAATGTCCAACAACTTACCAAAGTTTCTGTAGCTTACTTCAGGCCAGTTGAATTTATTTTCGTCTTTAGTCATTCATAATTGATTGTTACTGTTTTTCCATTATTTACATAACAGTAATTGTTCTACTGCAGTTTGGAGCTGCGAGTGAAACTGGTAGGGACATCTGTTGATGATTTGCTTCGTCTTCTGTTTTTACAGTTTCATATCGTCAAAGAGAATCGTGGGAATGAGGGCACATGCATCGGAGTGTCCAAATATCCGGTGAAAGACAACAATCACAGGAGCACCTCCGACATGTGGCTGTACCGAGCTTATAGGTATGGTATTTGCAATCGTTGTGTTATGAAACAAATGAATTGGAAACTTTATTTTATGGTTTGGTTTAAAAAGGTTGTAGATAGTGTTACTGTGCCAAATGGTAGAAAACAGTTGGATAATAGAAATTATTAGCATGTATATACTGCCGAAGCCTTTTTTTGCTATTTGTCCACTCTTTTCAAGTCTGTTGACAAGACATTACTTTTCGTGTTTGTAAGTAGGAGCAGAATTACTTCTCAATTTCCAGAGAAAGACTAATGTGCTCTACAAGTTATAGACTTGACAGTAGATGCATGGTCACTACATGGGTTTAGGAAAAGATCTAGATGTAACAAATAATTGATGGTGCCAAATTCTACATAACAGTACACTAGAGAATGAAACTAAAGATGCATGCAAACTGTGGTAAAATGCATTGTCAATCAAATCTTCTTTCTAGTCACGGTTGTAAAGCTATTTTGAAGTTAAACTTATTTAGTGAACAGCAGTTACTAAGCATAGTAGAGGCAGGGAAAATCACTTCAGTTTTTTTTTTGTTCTTTTTTTCTCAATTTCACTTTTACGCTTCATACTGTGTATCCAATTGCAAACATGTTTACTTTTTTGCTTCTCATGTAGCGGCAATCTGTATCATGGAGGTGAACTGAGTCTCACATTGCCCGGTTATACTCAAGGAGATTATGTCACTTGTGTTTTGGACATGGAGGCACACACTATTGCATTTGGCAAGAACGGAGAAGAGCCGCGTATCGCATTCGATGATGTTGACACAACAGAATTGTATCCTGTGGTGTTCTTCTACAGCAGTAATCCTGGTGAAAAGGTATCTGTTGCTTGCTTGCTTATCTGTTTACCTGCTTCTTTTGTGTACAGTAAATCCTCACTTAACGGTGCTAATGTGTTCCAACAAAATGCGGTGATAAGTGAAACCTCGTTAAACGAAACCAAAACTTCCATAGAAATGTTATGTAAAAAGAATTGGGATAAATTCCAGAGGCAAAAATCAATCCTGCTTAAGTCATATAAATTAAACGTTTTGTGAGTTTTACTCATGTTTCTATTAATTAATTTCTTTCTGCTTGCTTGAAACCTATATATCTTAGTTACCTAGCTAGCGGTTTCTCTTTAGTTGACTTTCAACTGTTTAAATCTGGGCAGTGGTTAAACAATAAACACTGCAGCAGAGTGGGAATTTTATCTAGAAACTCATTACGCACTAGACTGGTTGCTATAACAACAGGTTGCAGGCAAAATTGTTTCGCATAAAGTTTGCTCCTTGGTTTTACTTTATACAAATGGCTAGCATTGAATTAGTGGTCAGTCGGGAAGCAAAAACGTATGTACTTATATAATAATTGCAGTTTTTACATTACAAGTGCGTTTTTAGAACGCAATAAGTACTGTTTTAAGGCATCAAATTAAATAAAAAAGTTGTTGATATAATATAAATTGGCTTTGTGCAAAGCAAAAAAATCATCGTTAAAATGAAGCTGTGCATCATTAAGTGAAGAAAAAGTGTCAAATGGTCAGCATCGTTAAAACGAAACGTTGCTAGATGGGGATTCGTTAAGCGAGGACTTACTGCATTTTGTATTAATAATTTACCTGTGTAAATTCCAAAAAATGAGAGCTATAAGATTGCTTGTTGTTCAAACTGCACTTTTGCCAGACTTTCATTCGATTTATGTAGATATTAATTAACACTTTTATAATCCACAAAAGACAAGGATGTATAGCAATTTCTGGCATGCAGTGTGCTAAAGACAGTTGTTTTTCTTGTTGCATTTAGCTTCATGTGTTCAGTAATTAATATAGATATTTAATAGTGAAAGTACCAAAACTGCACCTTGTCTAACATTGTTTTTTATGAGATATTGACTCGTTTCATTTAGTATGTTCTGTTTGTGTTTAGGTAAAGATAACAGATATGCAAATTCAAGGCGTTCCAAGAGAACTTCTTGCAGGCGATCCATCTTGTGCACCTTTGAACATTGTCCTAGTGGAAGCTAACATTAATCTTATTCGCAGGTATTTATGCAGCTAATGTGATTCGTTGGGGGCATTTAAAATGTACATTCTTAATATGAAGATTGTTTGATATTCTTTATGTGTTACCGTGTTTGCTTTAAACATCTGTGTAGAACAGTGTCATCAGAAAATGTATTTTGCCTGCCTTAAAGTAGCCTAACATGTTGTGTCATAAAAGTGATAATGATAATGCTAATTTATTTATAGAGTGCAGAAATCGACGAATTATTGTCACCAACTGCGCTATAAAACAGGTTAATAGTTAAAAATGACTGCAATAAAAATAGAAGCATACAATAAAAATTCACTAGGCAAAAGTAAAGAGGTATCTAACATAGAATAATATTGTCAGTATAAAGTAAAGGTTCAGTTGATGCAGAAATCATGTCGTAAGATTTGTAAGTATTTTAGACATATTTTCCTTCAATCTACCCTTTGTTCATTGTGGATGCTGAGAATGGAGTGAATGTTTGAAATTTTAACAGATTTCTAAAATCATTATTTGTGCATATTAAACCTTTGTTTTAAAATTAAACATTTTTATGTATTTACTAACTGAACTGATTTTTTTCAGGCTGCATAGAGAGCCGCGATGGACGTCTCACATAAACAAAGAAATCATGCAGCGCTTGTCACAGTTAAAGCAATTGGTACTGGCCGTACGCGAGACTTTCCAGTTTAATAAGGAACCACTGCACAGGCGACGGAGTGAGCCACTCATTAAAACTAGCGATAAAGGTACGATGGGAATACGATGGAACTGTAGCAAGTTTTCTCATTTTCTGATTGCATTTACAAAAAATTTTTTCGCAAAGTAGCTACAGCTTGACCTTTTTTTGTTAATGAGGTGGGAATTCCTATTTTTTTAACACATCTAGTGTCGTCGCTTAATTATTTATTTGCCCTGCTAGGCAATAAAATCGGGACATATAACATGGTACCAGACGAATTTAATGCCAGCACAATGCTTGGATTTGTAGTGACTGATAACGATTGTGCTACCATATCTTTTGCACTTAAGAAATTTTCTAATGGAAGACGATAAAACTAACCAGAAACTAGTTATGTTGCTCGCTTCTTATGCCACACCTCGGCTTCCTAGCTGCTCTACAAGTAGAGCTGTGGTCTTTTTTCAAATTAACATGGCACTCGGAAGAGCGCAGATTCCCGCCAAGGTCTGCAAAGTATCATTTTCTAAGCTGCACATTCGCTTAGGTTAGGATCAGCGTATGTCACCAAATGCTCTGACACCATCTCCTTAATGATGCACACTCTTGCTTTTTGCATAATGGTGATGTCACTTAGAATGTTCCCAGAAACATAACATGGACGACAACACTGTGAAATAAGTAAGTTACTTTGCAAACGAATAACCAAACAATTGTTCAATATTTCTTCAATTAAGGACTTTTTGTAACTGAAAATTGCTGTATAATTGACAGACACTATTTGTTCAATAGGAAGCCTGTCTGTTGGCAAGCGAGATTTCAAGGAAGCCATGGAAGAGAAACCATGGAAAGACAAGGAGAAACGGGACTGGAGTCAGGAGAAATTGGACCGCATGGGTGGTGGTGAAGGGTTGAACACTTTGTGTCACAAAGTAAGTACCTCTTGCCACTGTTTAAGTTGTAGTTTTCTTCGTTACAACAATAGTGATGACAATGGTGACAGTGACAACTATAACGATAGTTACAGTGATGGTGACAGCAATGAAAAAGCAACAGCGAAATTCATGCCCATACATAGAGATTGTATCAAGTAGAATACTGCTCATTATCTTTTTGTCCTCACAGTCGATTTTGGTCAGTAGCTATTTTTAGATTTATGGGAAACAAGAATTCTTTGAAAATATTACTTTAAATGTGGCCCAATTTAGGAGAAGATTTCAGTTTTTATATTATGGAATCTTTGTTACAAAATGCAAAACAACAGAAACAATTGTATGATGAGGTCATTGGCAAAGTCTTACTATGGTTTGTTTTATTTTACTTTTTGTAAAATAAAAATGGCATGCTCTGCATTGTAGGTGTGGCCTGCTCTTGCTGTCATGGGCGGAGTCGATCACGGTTTGCGTGCGGGCGGAGGTTGCTATCATTCCATAGCCGGACGTCACGGGATTATTCTCGGCGTAATAAAGGAGGGAGCTTCTGTGGCTAAAGTGCAATGGGAGGAGGGTGACATGGGGTTGAGGTGAGCATTGAATACTTATTTTTTATGAGTTTTTGAGAAATAATGCATGTACTTCGAATTTGTGTGTATATTGTTTATATTTCATTATGTGTGTTTCATATTTCATGTGTTTTCAACTTTTTATAACACTTTTACAATAATACACATGACTATGATAGATGTCAAATTTTCAGTTTTATTTTGTACTTATATAAGTTGTAGCATGAGGCATTAGACTCAATCTCATTTTAATTTACTGTCCAAAATACACATTTCTTGCCTATGAAAGTTAGCAGTTTCTAATATTTGAAGAATTACCTTGGAAAGTTAATGGCAACCGAACACAGCTATATCTTACGTCACATACTAATCACAGTTTGTGTAGTGGTATCTTCTCTGTGTGTCAAGCATGTTTGCGTAAGGGAAGATTGCTATAAG
Organism: Tubiluchus corallicola; assembly: GCA_030141605.1. NCBI lineage: Eukaryota > Metazoa > Priapulida > Priapulimorpha > Priapulimorphida > Tubiluchidae > Tubiluchus > Tubiluchus corallicola. Next base: position 68,572 of record JAQGDQ010000712.1, read on the forward strand.
ATGCTGATGCAATTCACTAAAATGAGCTCTATGTCACACTGATGTCACAGAACACTGCTGTTCATGATCATGCTTATCACTGTACCATGCCTATTTACCGGTCATGTGAATGTGACAAATAGGTTTCATTGCCACTCTTACTGGATTTGCTGAGCCGTGCGAAGCTTTGAAAGTTTAACGAAATTTACCTATCCGAGGTAATTATTATTTAGTTTAAGCTTTGATTTAAAAAAGCTGTGTGGTTTTCAGTATTTTAGAGCATACTTTATTTTGAACTAATGTCTACACATCTCTGTGATAAGAAATGCCAAGAAACTGAGGTTTATTTTAAAGGGTGGTTCATATTTCTTACAGTGATACAAGTTTGAGCATGCTTGAACCTGTCCTGCCGATGTCGTTTGACGCTTCTAGCTTATCAGAGATGTCCCCTCAGGTACTGCTCGACCTGATCCAGTTGACAGGTGTGACAGAAGAAGCAAAACACGGTGATGTGGTCAGATCAAGTTCCAAGAAACTTCATCTAGGTATGACGTTTTTTTATATAAAATACCAGATTCTGCTGAGCTAATTCATGTACGGATTGAACTCATTTTATTATTTAATAACAGAGTTACTATCATGCCTGAAGTGAAACTATCATACCAGAGAAACTTTAGATGGATTTCTATCTGTTTACTTTCAGAGTGTTTATAATAATTTTGTCAGACAAACCACACCATTTAAATGCTATATTATCATGCATTTTTTCAGCTTCGATCTATTAGTTGCATTGTTTGTTCACACTTTAGATGTTGTAGAAGAGTTTATCGGCTCTTGCGAATTGGGCAACGTGCAGACGTGCGATTCTCAGAGCGAACCAGATCTGAGCGCAGAAGTTCCTAAAGCAGTCGTTACGTCTGCATCCAGCGACAGTGACATACGTCTGCAGTCGGTGGAATCGATCAGCACTCGTCTTGTCACAGACATAATGCAGAGCTCAATGTCAACAATGGAACAGAAGACTTCACAGACATCCACTGTCTCTCCAGGAAACCACAACCAACTGGATCGTCAAATGGAATTCGAGCCAGGTGACTGCGTGGATGCCTCAGAACGGTGTCAAACACCAACCGTGCGTCTGGCACAGGAGTTCCTCCGCAAGGAATGTGCCGGAAAGTCCAAAGAGAATGAACTGCCGATAATTATCGCAGTAAATATGCAGATGGCAGCACTGAAAGCCCTCAGCGCGTTGATGAATTGTGGAACGTACGCGGAAATGATTCTTGTTCCATCAACTTGCACAGAAAAGCAAAGGTCTGAAAGCACGGATTTGAAGTCTGCAGCTAGGGCGATCATGAAGTACATGGTGAAAAGAGCTGTTTCTACGTCGTCGATAAAGCGGAATGTTTCCGTGACGGACATAGAGAGAGTACACAGTGTGATTTACAAGAACGCTATACACGTGCAGGCAGAAGATGAGACTGATGTGAAAGATTTTGAAGGTCAGTATGCTACGTAATATGAAATCGCAGCTCTACCTAAGTCATTATCAAGGAAATACCTCTAAGATGAGTCACTAAACCAACAGAAGTATCGACTTCATTCAGATGTATTTTCATCCACCTTCTATTAGATAAACAGCCGTTAATGAGTGTTGCATCCAGACAGGCACATCTGGTCATACCAGGCGTGCGTGCACCTGTCCACTCAGTCGTGCATCTGCCACAAACCGTTCATATCAAAGCTGCTCTTCTTGCTCCAAAACTTACTCTTTTTTTACCAAAAATGAGGTGATATTTGTCTAATTTCCATGGTTTAATTATTATACAGAAGCCAAAATTTCCTCAGCTGATTTTCAAAAAGTGTGTAGCACAAATTTTTGTTAAAAATTGCTAATGACCAATCTACGTTGTCAGTTAAGATGGGAGCTATGTATTTTTTGATGAGATTATGACCAGCGTTTACCACTGTGACTGTTTGCTTAATAGAAGAAATTTATGTATAAGGATGCTAGTTAAATTATCAATAGGAAATGCAAAAAACATTCCTGAAACTAAATTTGATGTTTATATGGCATATGTTTAGCAAATAGTAAAAAAAATTTGTATAAAAAAGTACTAATTATACGTTCGTGTTTTGTGTTATGATTATCTGAAATTGGTTATGCTGCTTGTGATTGAGCAATTTCCTTTGCAACTGAAAGATCTTCATTTTTTGCCAATTTGAACCAAAATCTTGAAATTCCAAAAGAACCTGTTTTAAGAAACCGTATAAATTTACGTTAGGGTTGACTTGAATTTGAACGTATTTACTCTGGGTCTCCCATTTATAAGGTACCATTCAGTTACCTGAGGTTTGAAAACTCTGGGGGTTTCTGGTGCAACTAGGTATACATTAAAATTGTTTCTTAGTTGTTACACGGGTAGCCATTTTTATAAATTTCAGTCATTCCTTATTGTCTAGAAAAACTAAAGATGCTGAAGAAGCGTGTGGTGGAACCGAGGGTGTTGAGCCGGGATGCCATGCCCTCTAGAGACCCTCAACATGGAGAATCAAGTTTGTCCCAAGATGAGCAGCATATGATGGACTATGGCGACGAGGACATGCAGCAGCCCAGTCCTTCTGCTTTGTTGCAACAGGTACGTGTGTGCGTCCCGTGCGATTCATAATCATTGTATGTGATTTTATTCATTGTATTCATTTACCTAGTGTAAAGTAGAAGGCATTTGCTTTCGAAATGCTGCATTGGCTGTCTTGCTGTGGAGTGAGTATTTGCCTTAGTAAGAGTTTTGACATTTATTGTGTATATACTGTGCACTATTAGTATAGGCCTGTAGCGTGCCCTGAATATGTGTGCGGTGTTGTAGCAGACGTATCATGTAACGAGTTGTATTTCTGACGTCTCAATAGTTTTGTTGATTACGTTATGACTGTGAATGCCAGAGTGAATATAATTTTTGCAGTTTATTCTTAACAATTATTACCCATAGTAGATAATGAGTTGGAGAAAAAAGGAGATGCTGAATAATTGTGGACTAGTTGGGATTTGAACCAGAGACCTGAGATAAGTACACTGCCATGTTTTGCCAACTGAGCTACCAGTTCAACATGACCTAGCAGATTTGAGATTTCCTCCTTGTAGCACACAAGCCAACTGCGCCACCTATACCCACCTATCATATCAACTTTTTTTCGGTCTCGGGTTCAAGTCCCAGCTGGTTCTGAATTTTTCAGTGCCTCCTTTCTTCAACTCATTACCAGCAATGGTTAATAAACTGCTAAGGTTTATGAAAATTCTGACATTCACAGTCGTAAGCTAATTAGTCACTTCGTTAATTTCCAGCTAATTTGAAAAAAGTTGGTGCAATAGTTTTGTGCTACCATAACATTGTTGAACATTCCTTGCCTGCGAACTTGATGCCATGTCGGAGTTTAGCTACAAGATGTATTCGCAATTTTTAGCATCAGTCAGAACAAACAATAACAAATGCGGAAATGTAAATTGTGACTGTGCTACAATCAATGGGTGTCCAGCAAAGTTACACAAAATAAAAACATGCACAAATGTGTTTTTTAACTTCTTTAATAATGCAGCAGAAAACTTCCACACTAGTTTAAAGACAGTAGGGCAATTATATTGTTATTAACATCATTTATTTTCGAATGCGCACGTCTACAATGTATATTGAAATCTATTAAATGTAGACAATTAAAGTAGCAGCAAAATAATTTGTATATTTAGCATAGAAAAACCACAGATTCGAATGAACAATTAATAATATGTGCTGATTTAGCCAAGTTTAATTGGAAAAAATAAGTTATTTATAGTTATATAAACAATATTATTATTATTATGTAATTTGTTCGCATCTAAAATCGATACAGCACGTGTACAATGATTTTAGTACACAACAAGTATATATACACAAAGATAAAAATTATAAAATGATTATTATGCAACATGTAGTTTCTTACAAGATCATAAAGTGATTTGTTGACAGCACATTTTACATTGTGATTAAAGTGCTAAGTGCAACCGTCTTTCAAACTTAAGTTAAAATCATTGTCATTAATAAAATTCAACAATTTCTGTATAAGTATCTGACTTGAATTTTGTATGTTTCTAAAAAAGGTAAACCTTCGACTGTCGATTATGAAATTTGACGGCATTATCCCACAATAATACATCAGTGGCTTGACACCTTCATTTTATATATACTTAAAATTTTTTCTAAAAACAGTGTTCCAGCTGACTCTTATGATATTTAAGTCTAAATTACTAATAGCACCAATTTCACAATCATATACAGTGAATTCCGCATAAGTCAAAAACAGCCGGACTGAAAAAAACTTTGAGTTAGGCAATGTTGACCAATTTCCAGAATAGAAACTCTGAACCCCCCTCCACTATACATAAGCAACAAGCTTTGATGACAATTACATAAAGAATAACAAATTATGTAGTGAAGCACAATTTTTTTCTGTTGCAAAAGGACACGTACACAATACTGTTAAACAATATGACAGTGTGACTACCACTGTCATATGTCTTACGTATTGCAGTTCAGTTTTTACGTAGTTCATTTATTTACACACTCTATGTTAAGTATTCAGTTATCTTCATCTGTACCAATTCCTGTGCCCATAGAATGTTACTACGTAGTAGCCAACCAAGACTTTCCCAGAAAGATCAATCCCAGAGAAAATAATCGGGGAATTTTCCCTGGAAAAGATACTGTTTTTTAGTTGGATGAAACTTTTTAGTTTTCTAGAGTATAAATTGTATTTTTGAGTTAGGTGAAGTAAATTCACCTAACTGCATTTGTATTTTGATTAAATGGACCATAATTTTTTATTTGAGTTAGATGAAATTTTGAGTTAAGCAATGTTTTTGTGGGAAAAACGAAGGATTTCATCCGTTCCACTGAAATTCTTGGGGTTAGGTGGAAATTTGAGTTATGCGGAGTTTACTCGGGGTATGTGATATAATAAGCAAAATTATACCCACGAAAGTATTCCCTTGCTTGTATGGTTGACTGTATTGATAGATTATTGATAGATCATCTCAGTCTGGCATTTCCTTTGCTCGCAATAGATTATCAATGACCATAATTTACTAACTGCATGCTGTGTTCCATGTAGTTGATAACACCGTCTGGACTAAGACACCGAGGCATCATGCAGCATCGTACGGCCCGTATCACTCGTGGTCTCATGTCACCGTCTGTACAGCAGGTTGGTATTGCTCGTTTGTGTATTTTTCATACAGTAAGGCATGAATCGTCCAAACTAATGTAGAGAATGATGATCCTCAAATTATAGTTTTCTTAACTGATCATAATGTCAAATCACTATATCAGCTGTACAATATGTATCTGTAGGATAAAAAGGTTTGATAACTGTTAGCAGTCTATAAAATATTGTTTGGTTAGTGTAACCCGACCGACCATAATTTTTTACCACTAATTTTTCAAAAAAATACCAAAGCAACAATGTTATAGCACGGTGACATACGGGGATATAAAACAAGACAAGATGGCAGCTCTTTTACTCTTTTGTTGCTGCCGTTTTGATAGAAGTTAGTTCGTTTCAAACGTATTTTATGTTAATACACATTGTGTAATTAAGTTCACTTGAATAGTAGTATTTTTAATTAAGCTCAGTCGAATGCACAGGTACTTGGATTGCAACTAAGTCTGACTTAGTCTGCCCTATTTTTTCGCGAAAAGTGTTACATGGCATTAGCGTGTAGACATAATAGCTATCTATTTACTTTTCTATAATACGTTAATACTAATTTGTACCCAGAATGTTCATTATGATTTAAAAAAATAAATAAAGGATAAAAAATTTACCTTACCCACCCATTTTATTTTAAAATGTTATTCTAACCTAGTTTGACCTAGTATTTTGCTCAGTTCAAAGTGCAATATTTAAACAGACACATTTTAATTAACTGTGCAATATTTAATGAAATGGGTTATTCAACCATCCACTCACGTAAAGCTTAAAAAATTCGTCTTCCAATTTTATACCACTTACATACTACCTTTTTGCATGCAGTGCTCGCATTGGCTGTAACGCTGTATAAAACGTGTAAATTTAAACTCCAGCGATTACCGTTAGGCACAGCCATTTTGACGATAGAGCGTTTAAAACAAGTTTAGATAACACTGAATAAAGTTTGAAAAAATAGTCAGAGCATTTGTAGCATAATGTTGCTAACTAAGTGAAATTTTAAATTACAGTATCTTGTCAATAAGATTTAAAATACGTTTTTTGCTAGTGAGTGGCGCACCCTGTAGGGTGAGTCAGCGACATTTCACCAATTGGCACAAACATTTTAAATTATTATTTCTAGTTACATGAGTCTTTTCAGCAGGTAAGCAAAATGCTAAGTAATATAGATTTACACAGAAAGTTTTTTGGGATATAAGTTAACATTGCCTTTTCTTCCCCTGATTTACGTTTGTGTCATGACGTCATGTAATGGCGCGTTACGGGAGATTTCAGAACAGTACTGCAGGAGATTTAAAATGAAAGCAAACAAAAATCCTTTTGATATACGCATAAAATTGCTATAAAGTTTTTATATAGCAATATAAAAATATTGCTATATTTTTAAGGCGATTTTTCTGAAACCTACTTCAAGTACCCCTTTTCTTGTCCTTTCATTATTCAAGATTTCACTTTCTTCCTGCAACATCAGCTCTCTTCATTTGGTTTAGTGACACACGAATGCCAAGTGCAGTATTTTTAGAGGCATTTTCCTAGTTATGTGCAGGCAGTCACAATAACTAACCACACATTCAGTGTCGTTTTTATCATTCAAAACAATTTATCGTATCGCATCGTATTGTCTGAAAAATACCAAATTTGTATCGTTTAATCATCGCTAATGTATTTTACCTTGGGCGCGATGTTGGATGATTCTCAAACAGCACAGTATTTTGTACATTTTAATTTATGGCAAAACATTTTTAGGCCCGTCGTGTAAGCTACCAGACATTCTGTTACTTCTGTGTTCGGTCTTACCATCACAAATTGAATGCTTTGCACCAATGCTAGGTTTTTCTTGTACGTTATGTTATGTATTTGCAATTATTTTCAGGGATATCGGTCGTTTGCAGCTTCCACCTCTCCACCTGATCGAGAACGACTGGAAGAGCGGCGGGCATCTTCCGGCTCACTTCCTCCTCGTCCGAAAACAGGTACCCGATATTTCTGTATGGATATCTCTGTTTTGCCTGTTCTTTCTTTTATGTTTTTCAATGATTCTGTTTTATGTGTTTGTTTGTTGTTTATTATTACTTTATTTGTTTTTCAGCTCCAGTAACCCCACGGACTCCATCTCCTCCACCGCCATCCGTTGCGGCTCCCCTTCTTGAGATGGGCTTCTATCTACAGCACATTCAAAAAGCAATTGAAGCAACAGGTAGGATTGTTTCCTCAGTTAATTACCTGTCTAAATGAACTGTTGATGAGTAACATTAGCACAAATGCTACCCATATCCGGCGGCAGTTGAAGCCTTTCATGAAAAAAAAACAAACATCGCTGTCTCGCTGTACATTTATGTTTTATATGAATGATTCTAGAAACCAATGATTGCAGCGCTTTCAACTAAACTCATAATAAATTCTACTGAAATTAATTAACACCTGTAATTGTTTTTCGAGGTATGACAGGTGAGAACGTTCACAGCATCAATACCTTAGCAACCTGGATGATCGAGCATCCTCTCAGTGTTGCTGAGATGAGTGAAAACAGTATGGGAGCAGCTGCTGCACCGAGTAGTACTTGTACCCTGAACGAGGAGGTGGATCGAGCCCGGGAACATCCGTCTCTGTGCAGGTAAGCCCAGGTTTACTTTTTCTGGTTTTTACAAGTTCCACGAATCAAGAAAACTTTGTCCAAGAAAAATGGGAAGAAACAATGAAATATTCCTCCCAAGCCCTTCCACTTAACACTTGTCAAAAGGGATTTTTCATTTGCACAATACTTCTTCGAGTTGTCTTTTCATTTCTGTTTTTATGTATGAAACTTCTACTAATAACCTTCATTGCAGGTTGCTTGGTTCTGCTGACCCGCCTCCGGACATACCCATTCGACAGGGGTCCAGGTTGTTTGAAAGCGTAGACTTGTCCGACCAGGAGTTAGAGAGGATGCGTAATCGCATGTCACATGACAGATCCCCTGTGGAACGGCAGCGACAGATTTCCGACATTCGAGCATTCGTTACAACCACGTCAAGTATGTTTATTGACATGAGTACAGTTAGTGTTTGAATCTGAATAAAATTCCATTTTAAAAAATTTCGATTTATGCAATAGTCTCACAAAGAGCATGTGTATTGCTTGATTTTGTTCAGGAATAAAAACATTAATAATTTGTTTCAAATTTGTGTGCAGAAATCTCGCTAAACTGTGCTGATTGCATGTTTCAAACGTTTTAATGATAAAGAACATATGTAGTTGAAGTGATAAATCATTACAATCCATAATTTTAGGTCTGAATCGAATTCATATAAAAAACTGAACTAATCCAATTGAATATTCCATTCGAGTGTTTGTTTGTTTGTTGTTTTTCTCGAGCATGCTTTTTCTTTTGCCTAATTTCAGATAAGTATGATTAAGGTCAGAATAAATGTTTTTCCAAAATGTACAGTTCTTCATTACTTAAAAACAATCACTTATCTTTAATAACCTTCTAATAGATGGCAGCAGTGCTGCACGTGAATTACCCATTCTCCCCTCGGCTGCACTTACTAGAGAGCGCATGCATGTCCGTGGCGAGGCTCTGTCCATGTACGATGATATGCTAGACATTGATGACGAAGTGGAATCTGATGGCATAGAGGATATGTTCAGTCCGGAGATCAACGATCGTGATGCACTCACCTTCAGTGAAATGATTGCAAATACAGTAAGTTATAAGTTGCTATTGTACTATTTATTGAGACATGATTGATGTTAAGGCAAGTGTTTGTTCCTTATTCAGAAGTTGAAGGAAAGGACTGTTTCAAATTTTAATAGAAAAAAGATCAGTTCTTATCTGCCATATTGAGTACTGTGGTAAATAACAGATGCAGACTTGTGTTCCAAGATGGGTAGTTGTGATCCTAAAACCTGGGATCCACTCACCTTGAACTGGCTCATGATTGGATAACATAGGATTTGCATAGCTGTTTGTTGTGTCATCTGTGAACAAAAATTCAGAACAATTTCGTAACATGCTAATTTGAAGCAAAAATTTTATCAGTTTGAAAGACATTGGTAGACCAGGTGTTATAACTCAGTGATAGCGTGTTCTCTTCCCACCTGGCAGGTCGCGGGTTCAACTAGCGACCGAGCCATACCAAAGACTTAAAAAAGGTACTGCTCATTCTTTGACCAAGTGCTCGAATTTAGCGAAATAACATCTGGGTAATAATAATTGGGGCCATTTTGAAAATAAGTATTGAGTAACATAAAGTGTTATCTCTGGACTATGTCATTGCTGATATCTATCAATAATTACCACTTGCACGTGTTGATTGAATTTCTGAATTTTTTTTTGAAAGGACATACGTGTTTCCGTACTGTTTCAGCTGGGACCCAGTCGAGACGACCTTCATGATAATGGGGTCAGGTGTGACCTGTGTGACGTCACCACACCCATGTACAACAAGCATATGAAGATGCATCACCCGGGCTGCGGTAATAACTGTGGCCGGTATGTATGATTTGGTCTCTGTTGTGTATATTGTTTTGTATGTTTATTGTTTTTAGGATGCAATATTGGAACAGTTGCTTTTTAAGCTTGTACAAAATTTGTTACCAATGTAAAATTTAAACTTTTGGTAAGCTTTGACTGTTTTCCACTGTTACGCCCATTATTCTCGCCTGTCATGAAATATGAAGTTGCTAAGTAATTCATGTTTGCAGTTGTGCTTAGTGAATTATCAAAGTTGAATAATTTTTGCTAAATCTTTTCAATAACTTCACACTGACAGGTATTTTACTGTATTTTAGAAAAAATTAGTAGCATTTTTCTGTGATTTTTCTAGTGTGTAAATAAAGCAATGGTCATTTAAAGTCATTTTTAAGCATTTTATTTGGAGATAAATCAGTGAAGAAATAAACGCACTGATGATCGTAAGCAAACAGCTATGGAAACAAGAAGAACCAATTTGTTGTGTCGTAGATAAAAATTATGAAACGGTTCTTGTGATAGTTAGGCAGACAGAAAATTTTAGTTTCTTGTGAAAAATGTCCTTGTTACCCACCTTCCTTTACTTTGCCACAAAGACATTAGGTAAACAGGTAGTTGATCACAACAATACATATTACTATTAATGATTTTTCGGGAAACCACTGCTCTCTTCCTCAGCCTATGTAAAATTAATCACATAAAATTAGGGAGCAGTGGTTTCCCGAAATATCATTAATACGAGGTATCTTGTGATTAATTATTTCATTATTTTCATCATGGATACACAAACTGATGTGGATACACAAAACATTATGTTTTTTACTGATACTAAAAATGTATCGGTTTGTGTATAGTTTGTATCGAATAGATTGCTAAACATTTTTCTGTCTGTTCATTTACAGTCTAATTGTCAGGCTATCATTGCAGGAAGGGTTACCGTAGCAACGGTCATTACGTGGAAGGATGGTTTGGTGGTACATGCGGTACGGGCAATCCTTATTACCTGATGTGCGAGCAGTGCCGTGACAGATACCTAGCATTAAAGGCATTGAAAGTGGTATGGTGTTTTGTATTAAGTCATTTATGGACAAGAGAAAACCATTTAAGAAATTTTGAATGCAGGAATTTGATTTCTTATTTTTCATGACAGAAAATTTAGAATTTGAATGGGTTTATGTAAAAAGACGTAATTCTTTGTTTCATATTCAATGTTCACATTTTACATCTACCATCGATATAAACTATTCGAGTCATTTTTTCATATGTTAAAATATTCAAAAATTTTCCTGGCTATTCTACAGAAATTCATTTGTAGCTCACTAGTTGGAGCACGCACCTTGTAGATAGATTGTCCCAAGTTCGAGTCTTGTCTGTGGCACAAATTTTATTTTTATCTGGTGTTTTATTGCAGTGCACTGTAACAAAATCATTTAAATAATTTGTGTTCATCTCAGGTGAACTGATGAACTTTTCTGACTAAATGATTGATTACTTATTTAGTTCTCTGTTAATTTTCAGGTGGGTTCAAAACCATCAGTGTTACCGAGCACCAGCAGTTTACTGGGTGGAATCACCACCGATGCACCTGATTTGCTTGGTGCACTTGAATCTCCATTAGATGGTAAATTAAAGTTTATTTTGCATTTCGTGCTGCATTTTATGTTGAGAATTAAATTATTTTCTTTATCATTTGGTCAATTGCCATGTGGAATTTTATCATTTACTCGATGTTTAAGGTCAATGGCATTTTGCTTTGGAAGTTATTTTTTGTAATTATCTCTAAGTGCTAAAATAAAATGATATTAAAAGAATGTAGGAGTGAAATTTAAAGGAGTGCCATTAAATGAAAATTTTAAAATAACAAAATTAAGTATCACAGTCCGATGGATAGACGACTAAGTTTAGGACCCATATTTTTACAAGCTGATACACCTAACATTTTTAGACTTTAGTATTAAGGTTTATTGAACAATACAGAAGCAAGAGCATTTAATGTTAATTTCTTGAAGCGATCCGCTTTTGTACTCGTATTTTTCTGATTTAAGTGGAGTCTAAAGCTGAAGACAAGTCAGTCAATAATCTCTACATCAAGTCTTGCATGACAAAAAGTTTATTTAAGTTTCAGTTTCAATTAAATTGCAAGATTCAGTCAGAATTTGCTCCGTATATTCAAGTTCATTTTCATATTTTAAAATTCTCACTTGTCTAATTTTTGGTGCTTTAGAGGATTATGCCATGCACATGGAGGAAATAGAAAATCAGCTCTCTGGTGTGAAAAGTTTCGATTCGGTCAAGTCGTTCTTGGGTCTAAGTGACCACCGGTCTGTACCTGATCCGGTGTTATTTACTGAGAATGACCCACTGGGTGCAAAGCATGTTCCCGTGGTGTGTAATAGCGAAGATGATGCTTCTGCTGACGGTAAGTATGCTTTGCATTCCAAATTAGTCATCAGTGGGTTTTTTAAACTTAAAGACATGAATTGTGCTGCAAAAATAAAATCATCTTGTCTAAATTTATGAGTCAGGTGCAAGTGTATTCTATTTGTCATCAATGCAAATTTATTGTGATATTCGAATATTGCTGTCTTTAAAGGCTGATTACTTTATTATGCTTTAACTTTCTTGTAATAGATGTCGCTATAATAATAATAATTATTTTGTATAGCGTCTAAATTCATACAGACAGACAAACGGCTTCATATTCAAAAATGCTTAAAAAAATATGTAAAATTATCGAGGCAGAATTGTATTGTGATATTCTGTTATTTCTGTCTTTAAAGGCCGATTGCGTTATTATGCTTTAACTTTCTTGTAATAGATGTCGCTATAATAATAATTATTATTATTATTTTGTGTAGTGTCTAAATTCATGCAGAGAAGCAAATGGCTTCATATTCAAAATTGCTTCACAAAAATATCTAAAATAATCAAGGCAGAATTGAAAGAGTCCTTAGGTTAAGGAGAGAGCCTATGAAATTTCATATAAAGTTGCAATAACTAAATAAAAATGAACAGATTCATAAGATGCAAGTATACCACAACAAATAATTTGATCACTTTCTAGATTATATGCTATTTTAAATAAGTGCACTTCAGTCTTTATTTTAAGAGCACTAGTGTTTGAAGGTGTCCTGCTGTGGATAGGTAGAATGTTCCGTGGAGTTGGTCTTGCGACAGTAAATGGCTTATGGCCCATTGTGATTGTCGATAATATACCGTTACTAGCACTCTTTGCATGTTGGTGCCGCCATCTACTAAAATTGCTTAGAACTAACAGCAGCTTTTATATTTCTAATTCATTAATAAATTGTAGGCGGTGCTGGCTTAGGAAAAGACGTTCTTTTGAAGCCACTTGGGGAGCAAGCTGCACTGCTGAGAAACAGTCGAGATCGACTGATCGCATTGCGTCGCACGCTCGCTGTAGCTCAAGTTCTAGTCGCCCGTGAGATGGTGATTCGTGTGCTTTCTCTTCTCTCTGTCAGGTATGTGCAATTTTAATTGGAAAAACGAATAATTGTCAAAGATCTTATTTAGTTATAAAGCAAATAACATATGGACGCTTGATAATATCTTTACGTCTTTCAATTATTCTTGAAGCAGACTTTTCTTTCGGCATCTTTGAATAGTGATTTTTTTCGATTTCAATGGAAGAGGCAATATATTTCGTGGTTAATGATGTTATATCTAGCAAACAATGTTATTTTATGTACCTCAAAAGTAACTACTTCTTAGGCAGTAACAATTTATTAATAGTAATGAATGTATGCAAAGTTTAAACTCTCCAGACACGTTTCACCATTAGAGTGACATCTCCATATGTTGAGTCTAAAAGTAGACACTGACGATGCTGATAGTGAAGATATTGATGACGAAACGTTCCTAAAGAACTTGTTTTTATGAACAATTTTTTTACTCTTAATAAAATCTTATTGTATATGCATATGGCTTATGTAATTTAATATTGTATAATTTTTTCCAAAAATAAAACACAAAGAAAATATAAAATATTGCAAATGTTGTTTTTTTTCCTAATAGCTTTTGTTGTTTAATTACAGTAGTTCAACGTGTAGTTTATCTGCTGGGCTGGAAGCAATGGGTCTATCGGATATACGTCTTGTCGTACGGCTCATGTGTCTCACCGCCGCCGGAAGAATTGACTTCTGCAATAAGTTTCTAGAACGGCAGTTCACTCCGTCACCATCGGTACATTGAATACTTTTACTTTTGTTAGAGAGTGATTTTTCTGTTCTGTGTTAAATAGACCATCATAAGTGCATTTGCTTTGAGATACTGTTTTTATTACTGATTGAGTGGTTAAACCAAGATTAGAAAATTTTCCTGTCAAAGTGAATCTCTACATGGTGAATGACATATTAATCGATCATAATACGTGATTGATCAAATATGCTTTTTCTTTCTTAGCCACTGTAAATTTGTCTCTAAAGGGTATAATGAATAGGCAATAGTTATTGTTATAGTTGTAGTTTTTTAGATCCACATAGTACATACAAGTTGAGCAACAGTGACAATGTATAACAATATCAAAGCCTTAAGAAGGTGTATGTAAGTCAGATGTCGGGCCATCTTATCGTAGAGCAAGAAAATTAACTCATCGCATCAAGAATTTGCATCTTATTTAATATTTGTCACTTCATACTAAATAAACATACAAGAAGTATTTAATAATAGTAGTAAAATTGCATATTACTTTTTCATTTCTACTATGCCAAGACGATTGGTCATTGACTTAGTGCATTTATTTTGATATGCAGTTCACTTGAGCATCCATGTCACTGGACTTTGTTTATAACACTTAATATTTTTACTGTAGCTACATTTGAGTATTACCAGCTCTCTCACGTTGTCTAGTCGTGCAGCATCGAATTTACAATATCTTAGTTCAGCTGTTAGTGCCCTTGCCCGAGAGAATACACAAGCATCTCAGCTGCTGGTACAACTGTGTGTGCAGGTACGTGATTATGTTATGTAAAGCTAAATTATTTCTGGCCAGTTTATTAATTGAATATAATTTACCAAGTGTAAGTAAAGGCATTTTCTTGGTGAAAGAGTCTAACTTTCATTAAACACAAAGTGGTAGAATTTAATGTACCAGACAGCTGACAGCCACATAGCCTACTGAAGCAAATCACTTAATTTTGATTTGTGCTATGCCTTGCTTAAAAGTCAATTTTATTGTTCTTATGAGTCTTGTCAAGGAAAAAAGCTACAAGTAATTTTATTACATTACAAAACTTCGTCTTTATATGTGTTTTTATAAACGTTGATTGTCTTTGTATATTGTGTTACATTATATCGTACTGCATTATACTGTATTATATTGTATTGTGATGTATTGTATTGTATTTATGAATAAACTTATTATTATTATTATTATTATTATTATTATTATTATTATTATTATTATTATTATTATTATTTTTATTATTATTATTATTATTGTTGTTGTGTAATTCTAGTTGTATTTATCCCAAAAATATTCTGTTTGATTTTGTTCACAAAACTTTGGAAAACACAATCGGAATATTACTCTCTAATCAATATAATCGCAGTTTAAAATATTAAAAAAATCTTCCACTAACCCTACATTTTTATAACAGTTTCTCAGTAACTGTGGCAGATTAGTGGTTTCTTTCATAGCTGACCGTTAGGCAGTTTTAGCGACTACAAATCCGATGTAGCTTTTTGTATTCAAGTGATCCAACACAATTCATAGAACCTTCTAAATGCATTTCTTGCCTGCTCTCACCTGCATGTGTTTTAGGACCTGATGTCGGCTGCCATGGGCCTGAACACGTCTCTCATTGAAGAACCAAAGTTACGCAAAAAACCTGAGTCAGATCACAAAGCTCTTTCTTCACCCAGCTTCTCTGTTACACAAGCCTTAGTTGCTTTGCTGGCTAGTGGCAAAGGTACTTTGATTGGAGAGAACAGACAGATGACGAAAACTTCCCCGTTTGACACCGATATTAAAAAAGGTGAGAAGAAAGCTTTAGCACTTTTACATGAGTGAATGTGTGGTGTAAATCCAAGGTTGGTAAATGTTTATGGAGAAATTGTAATTTTTTTATCCTGCCTTTGTAGATGTAGCAGAACAACAAGAAGTGGCCTCGTCGAACAAGATCAACTTTCTTCCACTGGCAAACGCTCTGGCGGCCTGCGTTCTTTCTGCACGACTTCACAGTCAGCACAGGGAATGGGCTATTCAACAATTACTAAAGTAAAATTAATTGTTTATGAATTCAAGACTATTAGTTAACAATGACCTATAGTTGTGGATTTATCTTTATTGTTACTTTAGGGAAAGTTCTATTTTATTTTTCGTACATTGCCTTTTATAAACATTCCAGTTCAATTGTGCAAATTGCTATATTTTACTTCTATAGTGTGATAATGATAATATATTCTGACATATTATCTGTAAAGTCAGACAAAAACGTGGAGACATAATGCATAATGCATATTTGTTACTTGATGACAGGCATACAAACAATTACCACTAAGAAACAAAAAAAAATATGTTTCAGATTGTAGCTGACACCTTAGTATATCACAGTAAAAAGAATATGATCACATCTGAAAACACACACTGTTAAGTACCCAGCACAAAAACTTAGTAAACTTGATACATAGCTACTTTAAAATATTCTTAATAACAAGGACACTAGGCATAGACATAGACACTTTTTATTGGTCTCTTCTATTGCTCATTTACATAAAATACGCAACTGATTAAACATGTAAAATTTATGCAAAAAAAGGACAAAAATGTATATTAAGAAGTGAAGTGGGTGCAAGAGAAAGTGTACCGAAAGACCACCAGGTCATCGAGTCAGCTACCCTTCTTAAATTAATAAAATAAAAACTATATGCACTCCAAAGTTACTAGAAAAAACTGCAAGTTAGCTATAAGAACCAACAATATCAACAACAACGAAAAGACGTGATAAAGATCAAGGAAAAAAGATACAATAATTATTGTATAGTTAATATGCATAACAATAACATATATACAGTATTGTGTATTTAATTATATTTACTGGTATTTCTACTGTTAGTAAGTGATATGGTAGATATAAGTTTTTTAAACATTTGGCTTTTGAACATTTACAGGTGCATCTTAAGTTGTACAAACTTAAGATATTAGCAGTTAATAAAATAAGAATATAAATCATTTAATAATATTCTTGATTTTTTAGTAATCCATTTTTTGGATCGTTGCTATGGATTTTTTAGTAATCCACAGTTTCAATCGTTGTTCCTCTTTGTTTGACCAAATTGTGTTAATTGTATATTAAACAGGTGTTTGTCAAGTCAGGATACTGTCTCAGGTACAGTGTTGGCCGACATGTGCAATGATCTACCTGCTTGCCCCGTGTCCAAACTCGAAGCTCATCAGAATCGTGTCATCACGTGCACCTGGTCATCTCGAAAGAATTTCTTAGCTTCCAGGTACATTAAGCAGCATTCAAACTAGCTGTGCTCACACTTTCTAGGGCGTCGAAGTATGAGCTTTTTTATGAGCTAGAAGTTTTGAAATATTGATAGTTGTTTGTTTGTGTTTACCTGCTTTCAAGGCACCCCTGATTTGTTTATTATTAAAGGGGAAGAAAAGGCAGTTTTAAAGCATGTTCCAAAAAACTTCCCACACATAGTTTATTATTAAGCATTGTACTAACCTGTTTGTAAGATTTAGATTTTTTGTAACTAGAAAAGGAAATACCTAGTAATTTAAATGTTTGTGCCAACTAGTAAAATATCACTGAGTCACCTTCCCAGTGTAGACCACTCACTCTCCAAAAATGTATTTTTAATCTTATAGACAAGATAAACAATTTTTTTGCTTAGTTAGTGAATAATGACTGCACTGATTATTTTTTCAAATTTTACGCTGCTATCTAAACTGGTTTCAAACGATTTACTGTCAAAATGGCTACGCCTAACAGTTATCGCCGGAGTTTAAATTTTCATGTTTTATACATTGTTATTGTTAACATAAGCTTTGTATGCAAAATAAATAGCTGATACAAAATTTCAAAACAAATTTTTATCAAAAGTGTTTTCTTGTGCTTAAACAGTCTGTTTTTACAAAGTCTTTTTATGCCTGATCATTCACGATCAGTTGACAAATGACAACGTGACATTTTTTGACATTCTACGAGTCGAACTTGAATATAAGTCTTGAACTTACATTACATTTATTAATTTTGCCAAAGTTTTTTTTGCCTCTTCCATTTTTTATTCAGATGTTCTTATAATGCTTGTTATTTACGTTTTGTGATTTACATTTTTCAATACGACAGTTAAAGCCTCTGTTAAAAGCCTTTTGTAGATAAGCAGTTCATACCTATCAATGGCGTAGCTAAAAATTTTCAACAATTTTTTAACCATTTAATTCACTTGTGCGATAAAAGTCGTATCTTCTTTTCATTTTTTAATCTCCATGGCCTTCAAAGAATTTTGTAGAGTCATTATTTTATTTGACCAATGTGCCTCTGTTTTTTTTTGAAATGAGCATGCATTTACGCAAGTCATTTGTCAAAGTTGACTGATTGAACCAAGGCTCAAATTGCCTCAGATTTAATTATTATAATATATTCTTGTAAACTGTCTGTTGTGGCATAAACAAATCGGCACCTTTTTTTATGCGTTTGCTCCCCCTAACTTTAGAATCTTGACTGCGCCCCTGATGCGCATACATGCATCAGGGGTGTAGTCAGGTTTTGAGCCCACTTTTGAGAGGGTTTCTTAGCAGTTTTTTTGCATGATCAGTGAGAGTACAAGTTACAGTTAACACTGTGCGGAGCTGTCACAACTAGAATGTGATGTGTTTTTACTTGTTTTATCATAATTAGCATTCATTCATAGGAATTCATATTAGTACTTTGTTTTAGTGCCCTGGATGGAACTGTGAGAATCTGGAGCCTTCCCAACAAAACTCACCAATTCCTGCAACAAACATGCGTCTTTCAGTCCGACGAGTCCGTTTCCGCCGAAGATTTGAATGGTCAGTCACTAGATTACGTCTGCTGGAGTACGACGGGCAAGCTAGTGGCCGGAGCAATTCGGAATATGGTGAACGTGTGGTCGGTAGCAGGTAAATTAACTATTTTGGGTTGTTATCAAGTAAGATCAGTGCTTGAATCTATAAACTGCAGAAAGCATACTAGTTGGTGTTTGTGAATACAGTAGTCACCGATTGATAATACCACGGATAATAAAGCTAGCCAAATTTTAGAATCATTCAGACGCAGTCCGGAATTAGTCCCATAGAAACTATTGTTAAGAAAATTCGGTTATCAGAACCGGATCATCGCTACAGGGCGTAAGTGTGAATTAATTTGCATATTTATCATGATGGTACAGTCTCGTCATACATTTTTGTGGCTGGAGATTCTCATCATAAAGTGGGTAGACATTTTCTGACATTTTGTTCCTGGAAAGAAACTGCGAGGGACAAAGATGAGAGATTACTGCAATGATAGATAAGCAGTGCCAAGTCTGGTCAGTAAGTGGATGCTGCGGCCTGGAAAACTGCCTTGGACCGCTCTTTGTGCTTCCACTGTTTACTATTTGAGGGACATGAATTACATGAATTTTAACATGCCCAAAGCACCTCTGCTGGTTCAGTGCCTCATCTTAGACTGTTATTCTTAATACTGAGTTTTGCAAAGCATCCAGACTTGCAAAGTGTTCTATTGTATAAAAAAGAAAGTCTAGAATAGAAAAGGTACTGCTAATGTTTTACTAACCTGATGTAACTTAGATCTCTATCAAAGCAATTTGTGAAATGCTAAAAATAATTCGTCTCAAGTTTGACTTTACATTTTAATCTAAATACAGATTGTTTTCAAGATCGGTTGTCACTTCTCCTTAGGTGTGTTTTTTCAAATATTTCAGCTACCTGGCTGAAAAGTAGGGCTTTGCAGGACAAGGTATCTGTACCCATAAGATTTCTGGCCTCATTTTAAAGTGCTCATTTTTAATCAAGTCAATGACTACAGATACTAGTGAGCTACCTTTCAATTTTGCATTACAGGTGGACAAGGACATCTAGTAGCACAGACGGTAAACGTGACTGCACTCGCCTGGCCTCAACATAAAGGATTCTGTGATGGCAAGCTGGGACTGGTGATCGAAATACTACTGATTGGACGTGCTGACGGGAGTGTCTCCTGTCTGGAGATTTTTGACAGCACAAAGTTCAGCTGTCAAGAGTTGCCACTGTGTGGCCGTAAGGGCGGTAAGTGCGGTAAAATTTAGGAAACTTTGCTGTGTTGCTATTATTTTTAATTATGGTTATCACATAAACATTTTGTACGTGAGCTACCTAAGTAAAAAAGAAGATGCCTCTACCCAATGTCTGATTTTATGCAATGCCTTCTTAGTGTACAGATTTTGTACGTTCAGTTTCAGTTAGCCAACTACAATGGTTCGATGAAGACAAGAGGTTTGCAATAGCATTCACAGATGGCGTAGTCGCGCTGTGCAGTAAAGATCCAGCTGCATCTCCATGGTTTATGCAGGCACATGAGGTATTGTTATTCCTTCGTTTACTGGTTTTTATGGGACGAAACACAGTATTAAAGAGCTAAATCATCATCAGTTTAAAAAGTTATAAAACACAATTTGCTATCAAAATATTCGTGATCCCCTCATTATAAGTGAACTTGTTGTTATGCGTATGTTATATCAGAAGGTAAAACCTATATGTAAGCTCGCAACTATTCAGCCTAGTTTGTAAATATTTGTTATTAATTGTCTATAACTGTTATCTGCTATATTTTTTGGACGTAATTTAATTCATGGTTATAATTTCCTGAAGGAATTGTTTATGTTTAGTATAAAATCTTCATTCAAATCTAGTCTATAAAATGAATTGTTCAACTTCATAAATCACTGTTTAATAATTGCTCTGGATGATGACTAAATAGCTTGATCTTTCGACCGCCTAACAATGTGAACTAATTTGTATTTAAAGTGAAATCAATTTTGCATATAATGTATATATAATGGCTTCTATGCATTGTGAAATAAATATTCTTGTCTATCAATTTAATTTCAATATTATTTTTTTAGTGAATGAACACAAATTTTTATTGTATTTTTGGAACCAAACAAGTAATATTGAAAATGAGGGTGAAAAACTAAAAAAGTTGGCATTATTACAAATCCATGACCTGTACAGTAAAGTTGTCATGGTTTTGGACTTGCAATCCAATGGTCCCTGGTTCAAATCAACGTTTAGCCCCAACCTCTTCACATTTCTTCTTTTTTGGTTAACTTTGGTTTAAAAAAATTTCATAATTATGGGAATGCGAGCCCATTTGATCATTATTGATGACCTGTGATGTATAACTAACGTGTGACAAAATGTCAATTATTTTCTGCTAATTAAAATTTTAAAGATTTTGCCAAACATCGTGGAAATTTTTAACTTGTTTGCAGCAGTCTGTCTCATTACCTGTTCGTTAGTTTATGTTTTACCTGGTTTCCAGGGACCTGTAAACTGTCTCCGCTGGGATCCCAAAGGGCATCTCTTCCTTTCAAGTGCCTGTGATGAAACTGTCAAAATTTGGGCGACGTCCGACGGTAAACTGGTCAGCTACTGTATCCTGTTGTTGCCGGTTGTCGTGGAGACAGCAGAATGGTGCCCGCTACCTGGAAAGGGAGACAACGCGCGATTGTTATTGGCAGCGTTAGTGAATTTTTTACCTTTATAATTTACCTTTCATAATATTTTAAACCTCAACCAACAAATTAATCTGATTTATTCATATTGGGTTAAACTGTTTCAATGTAATTATATTACAGATTGATTTTTGTCAAAGCGGAAGAGTTTTTGTAGAATCGCTGTAAACCATTTCTTCTTGAGCTGCTTCAGATGGAGACCCCAGGGAGACTTTTATTATCAACATTTATTTTCGGTTTTCAAAAAATCACATGCTTTCAATTCTTGTTGACTTGTTATTGTGTGTGCTTGCTGACCAAAGTTAGACAATGCTGAGACTAGTTAGTGAAAGGATGGATAACTACTGTGTCCAATGGTCAATCTGAGTTCCTTCATTTGACTTACATCGCTTAGTTATTTACCTCCTTGAGAGGATGTAAGTCATCCAAATGGCTGAGACATTTTTACCAATCCTGTGCTTTATCTTAGAGAATTGAACTAGCCCTGCAGCAATATTAAGCTGTGTTTAAATGTAACGACACTGCCTAAATGTTTTGAATGAAAAATACATTACATACATGAATGAAAAAATTGTGTGCTCGTCAAGTTTTAGTACTTTTCCACTTAATATTTTCCTTTACTGCAGGGGGCTTCGGAATGGGAATGTCATTGTATGGTCAGTTCCACAATTTAACGAATCAGCCAAAAAACCCGGAGGGGTGAGTAAACTATTGCATGAAAAATATGCAAAAGAATTTGTTTCTGTGTTCTTATTGTGAATGTGACTGTATATCCCTATTATACACTGCCACTGGAAATGAATCACTGCACGCCTGTATACTTTATTCCCTATACTCTGTAGTCCTGTCGTTCCCATTTTCATACATACTCTGTCACAGTGCATATTTAGTTTTGGTTTTCGACTTATATTTTTGCTTACTTCTTAATGGCAAATGTTACGTTTAAGTAAGGCCGCTAAAATCCTAAGTAGCCATAAGTGATTCTACTTTTCATACTAATTGTCATGTAGTCACGATGTTAATTTCATGCGCGATCTGTTGGTAATATTTTATCTACCAACAATAATATATCTTCCCTTTAATTTTGATTTTAAATGTGTAATACTGAATCTACCTGCAATCGTTTTTTCTCAACTCATTTGCTTACTTGTTAATCACTACTGTTTGCTAATTATTATTTTTTTAAATTTCTGCAGTTACTATTTTGTTCTTGTTTTTCTATTTTTGTACTTATAAACTTATTTCAGGTTTATCGCAGCAAATCAAAGCCATTCTGCCATTTTTGTTAACATTGGTTTGGGCGCCTTTACACTTATAATTAGGTATTTTACACACAATGTGGTCATTATTTTGCCTCATTTTGTGTTAAAAAAGTTTCTGATTGTTTTAGGATTTGGGCGACGGAGCTACAGCAGAGAAGCTCGCCATACTTCGTGGTCATCTGCTGAACATTGTCAGCTTGGCTTTTCACTCAAACGGTTTGGTTCTGGCTTCCGGATGTGCAAATGGAATTCTTAACATCTGGTCTTTAAAGGTGTGCAAACAATTTAAATAGGAAACTTTGACGTCATTTACGACTGTAATCTTGTAGGTGATAAACTGATGATGAAAATTCTCACTAATGTAACAAGCTGTCATCGGGTTTCAGAGAAATTCGTGGTGGTAATCGAATTTATTCAAATCGAATTACAACTTTAAGTTTTCTATCATTTAGACTAATGGAATCGTAACACAAGGAATATCCACGTGTCACCGGTGATTAATGTTAAAAAAAACTCATTTTAATTATTTCCGTAAATAACAGGTTATTTTGTGTTAAAATGTGACCTCACGTAATTCACTCTAATGTCATATGTGTATTAATAGACAAGCATTCACCGTACATTCTTTCACACAACCTGAGTCTTTTACTGTTTTGATCTGGATATCCCAGAAATCTGGAATCGTATTATTATTCCACAAAATGCTGAGTTAGGGCATGCAGAGCATTTGAGGGAGTCAGAATTAGTGTCTGAGTGCTCGAATGATTATGGTATGCAAAGTTTGGCAACTCACAGCAGACTGAGACAAGCTCAAAAGAAAGTTGAATAAGTCAATCTCTGGAGTGAATGGAGACATAAGAAACTTGATCGCTCACAGTTCTTGATAAAAATTGGACCTGTGTGTTGGGAAAGACAGTCATTTTGAACATCTTGAATAAAAATAATAAACTTTGTTTTATGAACTAGAAATATGTGATTGTCATATATATATGAAATATATGAACTAGAAATTTATTGTCATTATAGCATAATGCATACAATGAAATTTATGTGGCTTTACGTACTGCAATAACGTATGGAAACAACAAGGAGATTAACACAAATAGTTCAATCTGTCTAAATAATACCACTCTAGACATCCGCTACATGCTTTATATTATGGACTATACTAGTTCTTGGCAAAATTCATGGCTTGCCATGCGTCACTTACTGCGATTTACAAGCATATTTTTGCAAAGGTATTATTAATTAGTAATTACATTGTTGGAGGCTGCAGAAGGCTGAAATAACTGCTTAATTTTAGCTAATTTTTTATTTTTTCTGCATACAGGATGGTAGTGTCGTACACACCGTGGCTGGCAGTGGGATGGTAGAAGGCTGTTGTTGGGTATCAGATATCGGGTTGGCCATCTGTTTCAGTCGCAGTAAGGTAAGAATATGCGTAACATTGGGGTTTCAACACAGTGTGTTGTTGTGTTATTGATGAAATATGTAAAATATTGTTTTCTTGACTCCTACCATGTCATTCCTTTCCAGTGATAGCATCATTTTAATTATAAATTTTTTAGCTGCTTAACATAGAATTATATTTCTATATCCTTGTGATTAACATCTTTTGCTGCAACATCGGAGTAGAATGCACTTACTAGAGTTTGCGAATTGGCAAAGGTTGCCTTACACCTATGTAAGCTTAAGTTGCTCAACCCTAGTGTAACTGCTGTCCATGCGTCTTTGCCTAACTTTGCTAATATCTCATTGGAAAGTGCTGCCACCTTCATTTTCGGATTGTGCGCGCATTGGCAGCAGGTTGCGTAGTTTCCCTGGTGTTGCTAAGGGCAGATGGTCGAAGGTGGGTCAAGTCACCTGCCTTTACGGTGAATAAGTTAGTAATACTATGAAATACGTTAATAATACGGTGAATTCATGTAGTAAATATAGTGGATACTGTATTAATTACCAAACGTTTGGACGGTGATATGATTACATTATGTTTACGAATGACATCGTATGTCTTCACCTGTATTGTAGCAATAAAGACGTTTGTGTAATTTGATTCACTGTGTTATGCATTAAAATTATTTTTTCACCCATTGAAAGCACAATAACCCACCTCAATCCGAATGAATGGCTAGTGCCGTTACACCTAGATTAAGAGATTTTTTTGTTCAGCCAAATGTGATTGCAGAATGTTTCTTGTTTTTGCTGTATTTGGTGTTGGTGTTGTTGTCGCTTCTGCCGCCGCTGCCATCAGTATTGCCATCGTCGCTGCTGCTGTTCTTATGATTGTTCACTTATATCATTAACCTGTGGAGCTGCTGATTTTTCAGGAAGTTTTGCTGCTCCACTTCACGCAGGAATTTTACCTGAAGAATCGTGTCCTGGCCGCTTGTCGGGTGACGCTGAAGAATCACGGGGTAGTCGGACTGCAACAAGCTCCCTGTCTTCAAGGATTACTGCACAAGCTACCAAACCTTCTGCAGGATCAGTATGCATATGAAAAGGCAATGCTAAACTAACATCTTTCAGTACAAAATAAATTCCTAGTAGTGATTGATACTTTTGAACTAAATCAACTTATTTCGGCTGCCTGCCTCGGAAAAAAGAATAATTAGCCTGTTAGTTGTGAATAATCTTTGTTTTATTTTTTTGCACGGTTCTGTAAATTGCAAGCCAAAATTCAAGCTCAAAGTTGGGCCTACTTAATATATATGGTTGTGGCTGGACAGGAATTTATCATTATCATTATCATTGATAATCATCTGTATCATTATCAGTTTTAATCTTCTAAGATTAGACAGTGAACCAGCAAAGGTGTTATCCACTTTTGTATACAGATACATCCCTCACTGGAATAAATAACTGGAAGTAGAACTTGAGCCCGTGGTCATCCACCCATTTGCTGAACAGGTTCACTGTTGCGTACATTGTCGCTAAGCTTGCCCATTTGCGTGTATACCTACGAAAATTTTAGGGTCATTTATTAATAGTATATGAAACACATAATTTTCGTGTATCCAAACTTAAATGACCAAAAGCAGAAAATGTGGAAAAAATCAGAACTAAGGCTGGTTTTGAACCAAACTGCCATGCCTCTAGAGCTCTTTAGCAGACTAATAAAGATGGCCAAATTTTGCAGCCAGACTTAGAAACACGTCCCTACATAATTTATCTAAGATCACTTCTGTGGTCATTCTCAAGACTTAAAGAAAAACTGGACGATTGATTAGACCTAATCTCATTTTAATTTAGCGTCCAAAATATACATTTTCTTGCCTATAAAAGTTAGCAGTTGTTTCTAACATTTGAATAATTACCTTGGAAAGTTAATTAACGACAACCGAACACAGCTAATGCTTATGCCACACAAACTAACCACAGTTTGTGCAATGGTAAGCATCTGCCCCGTCCCTCAAGCACGTTTGCGTAAGCAAATATTGCTCTAAGACGTTGCTATGATGTCACGAAAATGAGCTCTACATCTCACTCACGTCACAGACGGACACTGCAGTTTATGATCATGCTTATCATGGTACTGCGCCTATTTGTCGGCCAAATGGTCACTCGAATGTGACCAAAAGGCACCATTGCCAGTCTTAATGGATTCACTCCGCTGCACGTAACTTTGAAAGTTTAACAAAATTTAACTGTCCCGGGTAATTATTATTTAATCTGAGCTTTGATTTAAAAAAAGCTATTGTAGTTTCCAATATTTTAGAGCATACATTATGTTGAACTATTGTCTACGCAATTGTCCGGTTTTTTTCCTTTAAAATTAAAAGTTCTCTTCTCTTACAGACTGCTGTGCTGAGTGGAGACCAACTGGTACACAGCAACTACCTTCAGTGCCTGGCAACTTTGGCACTAGGCTTGAATCTGGATCAAGTTCTTTGCAGTCCATTGAATCCGCTGCATCATCCGGATGATCCGACGGAGTCACCCTCGCTTCCCGACTGGAACTGGTTGCTGTCGTACTGCATCGTCGTTCGTACGGTCGGAGCGTTGGCAAAGCAGTCGCCATTGCCGGATTCGTTTGTGGTGCCAGATGTGAAGAAACAACTAAATCCTGTTGCTTATGTAAGCAAAGGGACATTAAACATATTTGCCCCAACATTAGCATTGCTGTTTTATAACTTGGTTAGATTTTAATTTTATTTTGAAGCTTTGTAAATGTATTGTGCCGATTTTTCAAACAGTCCAGTGTACACTTGCTTTTGCTTAACATCCTTAGTTGTGATATGTCATTTTGTAACTTAATTTCCAGACTTCATATCGCAGATTTTTTTCCCTAATACACAATTTTTTTAAAATAGTCGTGGTCGGGAAATCCATTTCGAAACTTGTTCACCTGTCAATGGGAAGCTTGATGATTAAGGTTATCCATTATTATAGATTCGTAATACACATGTTTTGCTAGGCATTGTTTCGGGAGTAAGTTGCATGACAAACTGTTTAATAACTATTGGATTAGGACAAGCTCGCTAAAATAATAAAATAAACCATTAAATATTAGCACTAATCTTTGTTTACAACATTACATATAAACAAGTTCAAATTTTTCAATTTATGTGTCAATTGCAACAGCTTGCTGCAACAGTACACAACACTGTTATTAAGCTAAAGTGGATTACAATGGCGACTCTGGATTACAGTTATATTCATGCAGCAGTGCCGGGCCAAACTAGATAACAGTTAGCCAATAAAAAATTATTTGTGCTATTATGTTTAGAAGTATTGTACAATAAAAGTCTTGCATCACTTTTAACACTACAAAATTATATGTTACATTGCAGCCAATCAGCGGTGTAGAAGTTTTTCTAATATTGGATAAAACTCGGTACGTCAGCAAACTTTAATCCACTTTTTTAAACCTATTACATCTTTATCTAGGATAATCAGTATTGGAACTCTAACTTGGATGAACAGATCATGGCCTGGGCTACGCAGCATCCGGAGGACTGGCAGCTGGGAGGAAAATGCGAGGTTTTCATGTGGGGAGGCGGACGACATGGACAGATGGCGGAGGTCGGCCGGAGCTCTTTCTCTCCTGCATTCACGCCTTCTTTTTCTCAAGCACAGCAGGTGCATTTCAGTAACTTTCAGCGTTATTTAATAGGGTGCAATTAGTTTTGTACTTTGCATTTAATAGGATGCAATTAGTTTTGTACTTTGCATTTAAAAGGGTACAATTAGATTTTTACTTTGCATTGTGATGCTATTGTTGAAGTAATGATGAAGACTGTTTCAAGCAAAACACATTTAGTAGCTTTTTCAGTTAGTCGCTAGTCGTTGTTGGTTATAGTAGAACTAGTAAACTTAATTCGCTATCAAGGCTAATCTTAGACGATGGACATTGAATCAATGAATCAACAGTAGATTTTTAGAAACATTCAAACATACATACGTCTTCCATCATTGAGAAGATTAGCGAGTACTTGTAATCAGTTGTTTCTGGCGGTCTCGCATCCATTTACTAACCGTGCTTCGCACTGTTTAACTATGTGGCCAAGCAAACATTTCGACAAGCAATCCGTAACCCTTGATGAAGGTCTTCATTTGTAGCTAAAAATGTGCAACATTAAGCTGTAAAATTAACAGCAAAATCAATAATGTTTAGTCTTCCACTTGTCTTCTTGAGGCAACTTAATCTGTTCAGCAGTATCAAAATCTAATTCTGTTGTGCGGATGTTGTGGGAAATTTTGTATGAAAGTTAAACTTCGTAGTGCCTGAGTAATATGCTTATGGCTGCTGCATAGTAAACACCATGCTTTATGGTCGCAGATTTTGAAACTTAACTTAGCTCCACAGCTAGAATTGTACATTTGTGATATACTCAAATTAAAATTAGTGTTGTTTTAACAGGTGGTATGCTAGCAGAACTGTACATTTGTGATATACTCAAGTTAAAATTAGTGTTGTTTTAACAGGTGGTATGCTGGCAAAACTGTACATTTGTGATAAGCTACGACTCCATGTGCGCATTATGTGTGATCCGTAATGCATGATGCGTATTCAGACAACAGCCATCACATTCGAGTGAATTCGTATCACACATCATGCATTACGGATTACTCATTGGAAACACATGAAAACACCTCCACGTGTTTAAATATAAACTGTTGTACATGTATGACACATGATGTAGTCAAGTTAAAATTAGTGTTGTTTTGACATGTGATATGTTGTCAGAACTGTATATTTGTGATACAGTCAAGCTATAATTAGAGTGTTGTTTTATCAGGTGATATGTGGTCAGAACTGTACATTTGTAATACAATCAAGCGGCACTGTACTCGCATGCGGGGAAGGAAGTTATGGACGACTAGGACAAGGCAACTCAGATGACCTTCATTCTCTGAAAGTTATTTCTGCATTACAAGGTAAAACCTTTTCCTTTGCTCTTATTGATGGGATGTAATTATTCTGCGTGCTGCGGCAGTTAAAAAAGATTATGAGTAGCTTGGGTACGCTGCATTTAACCCTAATCCTAAAACAACAGCAATTGTGAAAGCATATTTTAGCTTTTAATTCTTGAATGTTTATACCTTTTTAAAGCAAAACCAGACCCAATCTTTAACTGTAGGTCAAAACAATCTTCTCTTTAAAATATTGAAAAGAAACATACTATTTTTTTAAAAAATGAAAGAATTATTACCACACAAACACAATTTTAAGTGTAGGCCACTAGTTCTTCGCTGTTACATGCACAAAAACAGGTGCTGTACATCTCAACTCAGATGTGTTAGTTTGTGACGAACTACACACATTCAACAACTCATGCGTGAGCACAGCGGTAAATTTGACATTTGAATTTTTATCTTAAAACTTGCCTAGTTTCAGTACAACACACTGAATATCTTACAGTAGTGCTGTACTTCAATTTTCGCTTTTGCAAACACGTGCAACACGCTCATGGATATTTTTGCGGTTGAAAATTATGTTATTTTGTGATGTCATTAATAATTGGACTCCCGTGACTCGTTTATACACTTCTTTACACTGGAATCTTCTTTCAAAGGCATAGTTTATTTAATGTTGGCGTTTGTAGCTGGACCAGTACCTTGCTCACAATTAAGATTTTACCTCTAATATCAAATACAAAACTGGTAGAGGTACCTTGCCACGTTCAGATGGTATATGTTCTCCCTCAGTGAACAGCTAGTCTGCTTCCCTCTATGAAACCCAATTGTTTTGAACAATACTGCATACTCGCATGAATTTTGGAGAACTTTGAATTAAAGTTAAACATGATGGGACCTGGCTAGAACTTGTGTTGATGTTTTGCCCTCTTATAATGGCGAACACAGTCTAATGATCAGTGGTTTAATCGCTCCTTCTCGTGTTGGCAGCCCTACTGTGAAGATTTGAAGCTAAACTGGAAAATTTCAGAACTAGTAATTCTGCAACATGTTGCTGTTTACTGAACGGCATGCCCTCCTTTACTGGCTCATTATATAGAAGCAAGTGTTATAAAAACTTTATAACAATTTGTAAGTTGAACATTTTCTTGCAGGATTTGTTGTGGTTGATTTGGTGACATCGTGTGGATCGGACGGGCACAGTATGGCACTCACTGAAAGCGGCGAAGTGTTTAGCTGGGGCGATGGCGATTACGGCAAATTAGGCCACGGCAACAGCGACCGACAGCGACGTCCACGGCAGATAGAGGCACTTCAGGGAGAAGAAGTTGTTCATGTGAGTGTTGCTTTGCACCTACTAGTTTAAGGAGGTGTCTTAGGATCGAACAATTACCTTTATTATGTGAGACCAGGCCTATAACAATATCAGTGTCGGCTTACAATTACAATTATGTATGATCTGATTATCTATGTCACCTTATCAAACTCTCAGAACAGCTTTATATGCTTTCAAATTTGTTTTTAAGTTATTGTTTTATTTTTGTAAAGCATGTTTGTTTATCAACGATGCTTTTCCTTAAGGGTAATGGGAAGGAGATATTTCCCCTTTTGAATTTAAGCAAATGAAGCACATTCTTATCATTACCATTTTTCTAACATTGAAACATAAAATATATTTTTGGTATTTTATAAATGGCTTGTGCATTAATTACAGCTGCCTAGCATCACACTTTAATATTATAAATTAATAATAAATTTTTCATTTCACCAAAAACAGTAATGCCTCTCTTAAAAAGGATGGTGGTTTTAAACCTACAATGTGCTGAGATTGTAAACACTTAGGTTTAGGTTAGGTAGGAGTTTTCCCGTGTGACAAAGCACTTTTTTGTAACCTGACAGATTTTGTTGAATGTGCTTAAGTTAAATTTGTTGTTTTATATAGATGGCGTGTGGGTTTAAACACAGTGCAGTGGTAACGGCTGATGGCAAGCTCTTTACCTTTGGTAATGGTGACTACGGTCGATTGGGTCATGGAAGTACTTCAAATAAGAAACTTCCAGAACGAGTGATGGCATTGGAGATGAGCCATGTTGGATTTGTAAATTTATTTCTAATTAATTGCATCACACTACTTTTGTACATTTTAAATTGGTTATATTGTATTAAATTAAATTAATGAATTGAATTAGATTGAATTGGCTGTGTAAATTGAATTGAGTTCAGCTGAGTGGGTTTGAGTTGTGTTGAATTTGGTTTAATTTGATTTGATTTGATTTGTTGACTTGTGTTAGACTGAGTTGAATTGGACTGGACTGGACTGGAGTGGCCTGGGCTGCACTTGGCTGGACTAGACCGTGCTAGATTGGACTGGAATCGACTTGTACTGGACTGAACTGGGCTAGTCTTTAAATACAGAAATAGAAGAGTTATGGTCCTAAAGAGATTGGTTATGTCCATTCAGCAAATGAAAGGCGGTTCCGTTGCATTTTCAGGTTGCTTGTGGTTTGAATCATACGGTTTGTATGACCACTGATGGCAACACAGTTTGGGCTTTTGGCGATGGAGATTATGGCAAACTGGGATTGGGAAACTCAACAGCCAAATCTTTGCCACAGGTATTGTAGATTGAAATCAGCATGCCGTGTATTTACGTTTTTTAAATGTTAATTGATTTTTATTTTTTGATACTGATTGTTTTGCAGAAAATTGAAGGCTTGTGTGGTTTGGGTGTGAAGAAGATTTGCTGTGGGACTCAGTTTACAGTCGCCTTGACGCATGATGGCAAAGTGTTTACGTTTGGACAAGGTATGTATGATTTTGTGAATTTGGAAACTAAGCAATAATTTTGCTTGTTAAGGAGATTCCTAAAAAGTCATGTCTAAGCACTTTGTTAACAGATGTATGATAGCATTGACTGCCATGTAGACTATTTAATTATTTCATAAAATTAATTCTGTTAGTTTGTATCTTGAAATTGCACTAGTGTTATTTCTAGAAAGAATAGTCATTAGACTGCGCTATGTATCATCAATTTACTATGCCAGTAAAGTTTGTCAGGTGTAAAATTAATTATGAACATTGGAGACTTTTGATGACTATCAAAAGATTTGTTACTATGACACCCTTAGTAAACATTTCACAATTTACCTGTGCTTAACTTCCACCAGTGTTGTAGTACTCCAGTCTCCGACTCTGACTCCAATCGCAATTTGCTTTAGACTCAGACTTGAAGTAAATGACTCGTGACTTGATACTGACTCGAGACTTGACTAGTGTCTCGACCTGGACAGACGATAAAATAAACAACAGTTATGCATGTTATAAGCTTATAACTAAGTAAATTACAACATTCTTACTTACTATAACATTTGAACTCACGTTGGGTCACTGTTTGTTATCTGCAGTCTTGTTTGTATATTCTACCTATAGTGAAATCATTAGTTTCTAGATGCAGGCTTACACTTGGCCACAGTGACTCGAGACTTGACTCGAACTTGGCCACAGTGACTCGAGGCTTGACTCGGACTTGGCCACAGTGACTCGAGGCTTGACTCGGACTTCACCATAGTGACTCGAGACTTGACTCGAACTTGGCCACAGTGACTCGAGGCTTGACTCGGATTTCACCACAGTGACTCGAGACTTGACTCCAACTTGGCCACAGTGACTCGAGGCTTGACTCGGACTTGGCCACAGTGACTCTAGACTTGACTCAGACTTGGCCACTGCGACTTGAGACTTGACTCAGACTTGGCCACTGTGACTCGAGGCTTGACTCGTACTTGGCCACAGTGACTCGAGACTTGACTCAGACTTGGCCACAGTGACTTGAGGCTTGACTCGGACTTGGCCACAGTGACTCGAGGCTTGACTCAGACTTGGCCACAGTGACTAGAGGCTTGACTCGGACTTGGCCACAGTGACTCCGAGACTTGGCCACAGTGACTCGAGACTTGTCTGGGGCTTGAATACTAAGAACTTGGGACTCGAGCTGAAACACTCTACTACAACACTGACTTCCACACTACCTGCATTTCACGAAAACTGGCAAGCGCATCATTGTCAGAATCTTTTACCAACTTTAACGCTATTGGTTCTCGTTTTGCACCAGATCGTCTGATTGGACAACCAGAAAGTCGCAGCCGTCATCATAACAAGCCTCAGCAGGTCCCTGCATTGGCATCGGTGGTGATTGAAGACGTCTCGGTTGGTGCCGAGCACACTTTGGCTTTGACAAGTGCCGGCGATGTCTATGCTTGGGGTAACAGTGCAGACGGCCAGCTCGGTCTCGGTCACACCCAATCCGTGAGAGAGCCGCAGTTGGTTGCTCTATTGTGTGGGAAAAATATAAAGCAAGTAAGTAGAACCTAAAAGGGAAGGAAAAGGAATTTTAAAGTATATCCCAAAGAACTTTCCATGCAACGTTATATTACTTAGTACTATGCTGACCTGCTATAAAGATTTATGAATTGAAAAAGTAAATTATGAATAATTTAAAATGTTTGTGCCGCCTGGTAAAACTGCACTGCATCACCATCACAATGTACAGCACTGATTCACCAAAAACACATTGTTTTTCTTATCGGCAATATATAGTAATTTAAACTATTGCTTAGTTTGTGAAGACTGTGCTACAGTAATGAATACTGTACCATGAATACAAATGCTCTGACTATTTTTCACATTTTACACAATATTATCTAAACTTGTTTCAAATAACTTACTGTTAAAATGGCTGCACCTAGCGGTTATCATGGGAGTTTAAATTCCAACAAACAAACACAACACAAACCAAAAAACAAACCAAAAAACAAAAAAACAAAACCAACAAAAAAAAAAAAACAAAACAAAAACCCAACACAACAAACACAAAAACCAAACAAAAACAAAAAACACAAAACACACCACACACACACACAAAACAAAACAAAAACAAACCAAACTTCGTTTTATGAATGGGTCATTGTGTTCTGCTTCACTTCTTATCATATTGTTATTTTAAAACTTTAGATAACTTGCGTGTTTTCAAGTACCGTCCATTTCATGATATTCCCTTTCATTTTTGGCACCCAGTTTTTCTAGTACACTTTAGTACGTAGGGGTTTTTCATTAACTAAAAGCTCTGGAACATGATCTCTATTTTTTAGCAATGTGTACATGCTACAACTGATTAGTAAGGAAATTTAGAAAAGTAATTGAGTGAATTTTTTATAGTAAGATTAGGAGTTTTGACTTATTGTACTTACAGTTAATTCTTTAAAATAGTTACTCACTCCTGACCTATGTGGCATTGAGTCTCTTTTTAAACCAACTAATCACCAAATAATCATCATCAAAAATTTTACTTGTAATGCAGTAAGTCTTTGCTTAATGCTAATGCATTCCAGCAAAATGCGACTTTAAGGGAAACGTCATTAAACGAAACCAAAACTTCCATAGAATGTAATGTGAAAGAATTGAGGTACGTTCCAGAAACAAAAATCAATGCTGCTGTTTCTTTGTGGTTTCTGCTAATTAATTTCTTTCTGCTTTCTTGAAACCACCTATCTTTCTTACCAATACGTACCTAGCTGGTGGTTTCTCTTTCATTAAGGTTTAAGCGTAGGCAACCATTAAACAATAAGCACTGCAGTGGCAAAGCCAAGGAAACCCTTGGAAATTGTATCACACCAGAGCACTGTATCGTTTACTGCGTAGTCTGGTTGCTATGGGAACAGGTTGCAGGTAGAATTACTTTGCACAAAGTTTGTTCAGAGGTCTGCTTGATAGAAACTGCAGTTAGCATGGTAGTCAGTCAGGAAGCAAAAAGATGTATAATAATTGCACTGTTTACATTACTAAAGCACTTTTAAAATGCAATATGTGCCATTTTAATGCTTCAAATTAAGTAAAAAAGTTGTTGATATAGTGAAAATTGGCTTTCAGCAAAGTGAAATAAAACGTGCGCCATTAAGTGAGAAAAAAGTATCAAATGCTCAGTGTCGTTAAAACCAAATGTCGCTAAACGAAGAGTTGCGTAGTTTAAAACCTACAGTAAATGCATGTTCTGACTTGCTTGTTTTAGATTTCTGCTGGTAAAACTCACAGCGCAGCATGGACCGCTCCAAAGCAACCGCGACGAGCACCCGGGACACCCGTCCCTCTTCAGTTAGGTATAGTGATATACTTTGCTTCTCATTTGAGTATTATGAATGCTTTTCCCTGTATTAAATTTCTAGATAGTGATACTACTGATGTGTAGCTGATGAAATACCTAAAATTTTTGCTGGAATTTGTTGATTCTTTTCTTCATTTCCTAAAGCAAGAAATAAACATAACTTCCTGTATATGAGAAATTGCATTTTCTTTCAAATTGTATGTCAGCTTTTCAAGATTAATGAGTTGTCACAGATGAAATATATTATTTTCTAAATTTATTTCAATTTTGTGTTGAAGCCTGAAAAAACTATTGTTTAACTAGTGATAATGATAAATAGTGAGCTGCTTGCTTTATTCGATCAGTGCAGTTTTTCAAGGTTTGACCATGATGAGCATCCTAGGTGAAATTGTTTTTTATACTCAGCTTCAGGTACTCTGTGCACCTACAGCTGCAGCAACAAGTTTACTGAGTGTTGTTGGCATTTTTTGTTTCACATTTTGCAACAAACATATTTACCTGCTGCTTCATTACTTTATCTGTAGACCTCTATTTAAACAAATCAAGTGTTCCTTGTGCCACAAATGTTTAAACATTTGTTGGTACTGTACTTTAGTTTATATTGTAATCATGGATTATTTTTAATATCTGTTATAACTCTTTCTAACTATCAGCCACATGTCGTTATATCACTACTAATTCTGGTGACCTAATGTAAATTTGCTTCATAGGTTTCCAATGCCAAATATAACGTTATAATTTGAACATTGCATGAATTACACATTGAATTTATGTACTTCTGATGTTCAAGAATTGTGATGATGTTGCGGAATAAAGGTAATTGAATTGAGTTGAATACTAATTATATATCTAAATGTTTTGTTATGACAGGTTTGCCAACGAGTGTACCGCCACAGTTCTCTGCACTAAAAGATTGTGATATCAACACTGTGTGCTCACGACTACGTCTACTACATCATTTCTCAGATCTGGTCCTATCCTGCTGGAGGCTGTTGAGTTTGTGCCCGGATCAAAACAACATTACGTCGTACAATAACGGACTAGAAGGACTCATTCAGGTGAGTCGTTGACTCGGAGTTGACATGCGTAATTGTTGCTCGATCAGTTCATGTTTCTACATGATGATAATATAGTCTATAAAATAATGAAGATGAATTTTGCGTGGATTATGTTTTGTCAATTAAGTAAGATTGGTGTGTGAACAATAATTATATTGTTTATGTTGCTCATTAGGTAGGACTGCTGTGTATGTGTGCTAATGCAGTAGAGATGTTTTTATGTTGTTGGGTAGGTAGGTTTTATTGAATATGTAGGACTGGTGTGTATGTGTGCTAACACAGTAGAGATATGTTTTATGTTGCTGGGCAGGTAGGTTTTATTAATTAGGTCTGACTGGCCTATATGTGTGCTAATGCAGTAGAAATATGTTTTATGTTGTTGAGATTTTAGGTTTTATTGGTTATGTAGGACTGGTTCGTATCTGTGCTAATTTTGATATAATTTCAAGTTCTGTCTGAAAAACTACTTTGAAGAGCTCATTTAATAGAAAGCTATGCCTTCTGTATTTAGTGGATTCTGTGGTGTCCTAAGCTAGTCGTTTATTAAAGCATTTACGTAATTTTTATTTTCAAACAGTGTACGATTAGTAATTTTGGCTAATTTGTATTTTATTTGAAAATTCTGTGTGGGCTCATGTTATGCTAAACCTACTTTTTGTTGCCACACTTTCGCATTGTGCTTTCATATTCCTATTTTTATTCGTGGTAGAAAGTAACTTTTTCCACAAAAAATAAACAATCCAGCAACGGAAAAAAATGAAAGCACATATTTAAAGAAGGTATGCATATACAAAAAACAGTGGAGCAGTTAAGTAAACTCTCTTTTATCTAATAATAATTACTGTAGTTTCTTTTTTATAATGATTATTTAATATTTTCTACCTCTTAATACTGTTGTAAACTGCACAAGGAAAAAGCTCATTTATGGGGACTATTATGTGAAATAAATAATTAAATAAAGCAAAAATAAGTAAAAGTAATAAATAATAAAAATTCCAACATGCATCAAACAAATATATGACTTCTATAATGACTACTTTTTTTGCACAGGGACGCCTGCGACCCTTGCTAGCACCGAGGGTCTATACACTGCCGATGGTCCGTGCGATAGGACGCACGATGGTGCAAGGAAAGAATTACGGACCGCAAATAACAGTGAAACGAATTGCTACAAGGTATGTTTTCATTTACATGTACAAAACTGCATATGTTTTAGATCATACAAAAATTACAGCTTATTATAAGTCTTGTAGGTACCAATTCATGTATACTTTTATGTGTTGCTTTAATCTTTATCTTTTTCGTTGCTAGGCAAGAGACATGGAATTTTTGTGCTTTTGCAGCCAACATTATCGAACTTTCAAAAGCAGTTGATATTTATAAGATTGAATCTTGAGGAAATTATATTGCATTCACTTTAAAGAAAATAGGTTGATTATCATTAGACAATTATTTTGTCATTTTTAACTATAGAAATTTAACTACTATTTCAGGGGCAAAAAGTGCAAGCCAATATTTGTACAGATAGCAAAGCAGATAATCAAACTAACACCAAGTGATTTGAGGTTGCCCGCTCGTGCTTGGAAGGTACTGAAATTAACATTTACTTTACTGTCTTACTTACTCTCTAAGTCTCTTAAAATAAAGTTAGAAAAGCATTTTGTGAATGTGTAAGCAACTACTTGTGGCATGTATGACAACATGTTCATCTTCTTTAATTACTAACAAAAATTATTACTTAGTGAATTAATTATTTGTACTAAAACTGCACTTCTATACAAAATGTTATACGAATAAAAGATTAATAATAACTAATAATAACTAGTTGACAATGTTTCTGGCGTGGTCAAAAACTGAAGATTTTGCAGCAATACTTATAAAATTGGTTCTTAAAAATGAAGAAACGACAGCTTTTTTGAAAGTGCTTATTTTCTTTCTTTGAATTGCTTGAATAAATGGAAAGTGAATTTCACAATGAAACCTCAGGATTTAACTGTTCAACCCATCACCCACAGGTCAAAGGTCAACAATCTTGGCATAACTTATATCAATCAGTTTGTCTCATTGAGACCATTTGAGACACAACAACCTACTTTTGATGGATCCTAGAAGGCATTTGTCTCCTCGACCCCTATTTTGCCCCTAACTGGGTCACAGGTTAACGATTCACACTGTAACCTATACCATTCGACTCGCCTCATCAAGACCTTTCATTTGATATGCTACATGGTACTATTCATAGACACTCGATGCACTTCTGTTCCCAACCCCAATTTTTCAGTTTTTGCCCCCTAGCAGGGATGCAGGTTAGCAATTCTCATTGTAACCTTTGCCATTCGACTCGTCTCATCGAGACCTTTCATTTGATGTGCTACACGGTACTATTCTAAGACACTTGATGCATTTCTGTTCCCAACCTCCATTTTTTGGTTTTTGCTTCGTAGCGGAAAATTTTTCCCGCCTCCAAATCACCCATGATTTGCCATATCCAACAACTTGGCCCCACCTAACCATATACCAAATATTGTCGCCCTAGCTCAAAAACTATGGGAGCAGGTAGATCCTAAAGAAAAATAAGTGAAGACCTAACTCGGGTCACATGTTTACGTAGATAAGTTTGCACAGAGCGTGTACACTGTGAGTTTTGTGTCCCTAGCTCTCAGTATGTAAAAGGTCACCAATTTGGGGACCCCAAATTTTACATTTTGGCCCCTCACTCGGGCATTTGAAGCTTGTCAGCTTTTTAAAACCCCAGATGCACACCTGCCCCACAGTACACAAATACTTGTGAAAAAAAATTTAGAAAAAAACAAAAGCCCTAGGAGTTGAATCATAAAGGAAAAATTGACCAACGCCCACTTGCCATTCCCCCTTGACCAGTGGTCAGCGGTTGCTATATTGTTGTACATCCCCAGCCCAGGGCTACCAACCCTGTTTGGTGAACCTGGCTTGCAAGACTTAGGAGTTATTAAGCATTAAAGTGGCAGAGCATAAATAATAAATAAATAAAAATAAATAACTCAATATTGCAAAATCTTAATAATATTGTGCACCTACTTGCTCAGCTTAATAAGCTAACAATAGTTTTTACTAAAAGTTTGTTTTTCATATGATGTTTATTACATATTACTACACTACTATTATACAAGCGGTTTATCTGAAAATATTAACATTTTAATTTCGTTTATGTACAAGGGCTATCAATAAATATATTTAATTTTAACATATGTATGAAATTATTTAATGGAAATTGCATGCTTTTTTATAGTGTGGCTTTAAGTTGTAATTGATTTAATTGTTCTGTTTGCTAAGCCTGTGTTCTGCATACATGTTTGCTAATTCCGCTTGCACCAACCGTATTTGAAGACGACGCCAAGTCACGCGGGAAGTTGAGCTTATTTTAGTATTTTAGAAAAATGTTAAAAAGTTTTAACACTAAATTGTGATCAGCACCTCTTGTTAAAATGAAGTTAAAGTCGCGATCGCTTCACTTTGGCGTACACATTTTGAACGAAGCATGTCGTCATCCACATTCTTTTTTTGCAACTATTATGAACTATAAATAATTCAAAACGTTGAACGAGAAATTATCAATACTGTTTTTTGCTTTCTCATGAATCCAATTGCACACTATCTAAGCAAAAACATAGTTACTGATGGCAGTATAATAACGTGGAATCGAGCCAAAGTTGCAGCATAATTATTTTAACAAGCTAAAACTGAATTCTAAAACTTAGTAACCGACCCGGTATCTACTGTATGCTCGCAGCCTCGTAAAATTCCATGCTTATGTGTAATAATATCGTATAGTACTTACACATTTTAAGGCACAATCCTGTAGATTAAAGCTGCGTTAGGACTTTAAAGTTGTTGCTGATTG